>PVHX01032264.1:0-14119 GCA_004024805.1 Geosciurus inauris | reverse complement strand
CGGGCGCGGTGGCTCAAGCCTGTAATCCCAGCACTTAGGGAGGCTGAGACAGGAGAATCGCGAGTTCAAAGCCAGCCTCAGCAATGGCGAGGTGCTAAGCAACTCAGTGAGACCCTGTCTCTACATAAAACACAAAATAGGGCTGAGGATGTGGCTCAGGGGTCGAGTGCCCCTGAGTTCAATCCCCAGTACCAAAAAATAAAAAATAAAAAAAAATAAAGAACAAAAGTTCCTAACTTCAGAGGACCTTGTTTTATCAGCCTTCTTCTTTACAGTCTGCACCCCTAGCGCCTTATACCAGGCAGGAAGCCTCTGTGCAGCAGAGCACGCCGCATTGCCTTTTGTGTTAGGACGAGAATCTTATTTTTGGGGTGCTGGGAATTGAACCCAGGACCTCAATACCCTAGGCAAGCCTCTGCCCCTGAGCCACACCCCTGGGTGCAGCTGGAACTTGGAACCCTCTGGAACTAGGGTCTGCGTGGGATGCAAGACAGAGCCCAGCTGCACTTGGCACAGGGCCCTGCGGCAGGCAGCCGTCCTCCCAGCAGGTCCTCAGTACCAGCCTGCCAGTCCAGCTTTCGCACTAGTGCGGGCACCTCCAGCTCCATTCCCCTCATGGCTGGTTGTGCCTGAGCCAGTGCCACACTTAAGTTACTTGAGTTTCATAATAAATCATAATAAAGGGGCTGGGGTGTGACTCAGTAGTAGTAGAGTTGCCTAGGCTGGGCTTTTTTTTTTTTTGGTACTGGACTGGAGATTGAATTCAGGGGCACTGGACCACTGAGCCACATCCCAGCCCTATTTTGTGCTTTATGTAGAGACAGGGTCTCGCTGAGTTGCTTAGCACCTCGCTATTGCTGAGGCTGGCTTTGAACTCGCGATTCTCCTGTCTCAGCCTCTGTCAGTGCTGGGATCACAGGCGTGTGCCATGGTGCCCAGCTGTTAAATGCTCTTTTCTTCTTTACTAAGGTGTTCCTGTGACTGCCCTTCGAGCCTGCTCATGTGCTGCTGATCTATTTATTGATTTCATTTTTTCTTTTTGTCACTCTGTTTGGTTTTGTGCGTTGACTTTCTGATGTTGAGCTGGCCTTGCACTCCCCCGGTCCTGCCATGCTACAGGCTGTGCAGCCTGTGAGGAGGTACTGTGGCACCTCGTCTGTGACTCATGGTGCCCTAAGTGTACTTTTCTCATATGGTTCTGGTCGGGTTTTGGTTTCAAGACTGTTCTGCCACATAGCAAATAGTTGTTCTCTGTTTTCCCATTCTGTGGACTAGTTTATGAAAGATTGGGATTATGTGCCTCATAAATGTTTGGGAGAACTCTGGGTTGTAGCTTGCTTTACTTCTTAACTACTGACCGAGATTCCGTTGGGTTGTAAGAAGATGCAGGTTGAGTGTTCTTCCTGGTTGTTTCTTTGGAGCTGGACGTGTCTGCCTGTGTCTCCCAAGGTGCTGGCCTGCAGTCTGTGCTGTGCCTGGGGATGTCCTCGTCCTCCCCGCTTCTCACCTGACACTCCCTGGCTCTCCCAGTGCACAGCTGAGTTAGTGTTCTCCAGGAGCAGCCTGAGGTTCCGCCGCGATGGGCTTCTGCTCCACACTAGCGTGTGAGGCTCTGGTTTGAGGTTGCTGCGGCAGCACCCCCATGGGTGCTGAGTGCTATCTGCCCCACACTCTCGGTTGGATTAACTATTCAATGGCAGTTTCCATACTACAGGTCTTGCAGGGCTGGGGAAAGGGGGCCAGCCAGCTGGTTGTGCTGGCCGTCGCCCACATGCTCCTGGGGCTCTTCTTCCCGTGCTTCCACCTCATAGCCCTGAGTTGGCCTGAGGAGCGTCTTGCCTCCCACTCGGAGTCTTGGTCATCCTCAGGAAGGCAGTGCAGGCCAGCACTGTCCTGGGCAGCACCTGTGGGCCGCATGGTAGGTCAGTGGGGGTGGCGCCATGGCAGAGGCTTGCCCAGCACTAGCCAGGCCCTGGGTCACCGCAGCACCCAAAGAATGAATAGATAAATAGGTGAAAAAAGAAAAATAACAGGTGAGATATATTTTATTTAGCTCAGTATATCACAACATGTAATTAAGGAAAAATAGGAATTTGGTATATCACCTTTTTGTTTTTCTGTTGAGTCTAAACTCCGGTGTCTGGCCTCCACACACCTCACGTGGACTGTGTCTCAGGCTCAGAGCCATCTTGTGGAGCAGGACTCGCTCTGCCCAGCACTCCCTTCCACTCATGCTCCCTCGGTGTCTGGCTGTGGGGCCCTGAGGACACCCCTGAGGCACCTTGCTGGCCAGCACACTGCTGGCGCCTGCCTGCTAACGGGGCCTGGGCACATGTGCATGCTGCAGGTGGGCCTTTCCTGCCTGGCTGGGCTCTGGGTGTGTGGCCCCTTCACCTCTGCCTGCCACGCTGCTCTGGATTTCAGGGCCCTGTGTCACCAGCCAGGCCCAGCACAGAGGGGCCTCGACGGTGGGTGGAAGGAGGAGGGAGGGAGGGAAGCGGGAGCCCTTGCCCAAACCTGCCCTTCCATGGAGGGCGGGTGGCCACATGGCGAGACTGGCACAGGGCAGAGGCTGCAGGGTGTCTGCCTGGCCAGCCCTCCCTCGCACTGCAGCCGGCCCCACCTGCTGAGAGGGTACGTGCTCCATAGGCCGCCCCACCAGGCTCTCAGCCCTGGGTGCTGGAGCAGGGCCAGGACCCCGTACCTGAGATGAGATGGCTTTAAGGTGGTGACCCACAGTAGGCCCTGGCCTGGTTTTGAGCTTGATTCTGTGGGTTCTGTAGGTTCTGTAGGATCTAAGTTCCAGGTGGGACAGCCTGTCACCCAGACTAGGGGGCCACAGTGGGGGTGCTGCTGGCCGGGTGACTCTGGCTTGCTTCTCCGAATCATAGCTGTCTGAACCAGCTGCAGCGGGTGGAGGCACAGTGAGGAGACCTTCCCCTGGTGCGACCTTGGACTCAGGTGGGAGGTGGGAGTGAGGGCCCGTCCCCATGCTGGGCCTCTTGATGGGGCACAGCCAAGGCTTCTTGCTTCCCTGTGGCCTGGTGGGCAGAGCTGAGACTGAGCGGCTGCCTGGAGCACCTGCCTGCTGGCATGCTCCCCTTCCCCTCGGGGTATAATTAGCTCCACGACAGGTGCTGTGGATCGAGTGCCCAACCCAGCCCTGACCCAGTGCTGCCCGGCCTTAGCCGACCTGCCGCACCCCATAGCCCGGGCTCCAGCCTGAACCCTGCCTGGCAAGGTCCCCTGAGGCCTCAAGCCCCACCTGCCTTCCTCTGGGCTTCCACCACACCCACCAGGATGGACAGGCTGTCAAGTGGGAGTGGTAGACAGGCAAAGCCCTGGACAGTGGCCTGGCCTCAGGCTCTGGGAGTCCCCACGCTGGCCAGTCCCTCAGGCCATACCCAGGGACCCAGGTGGAGCCACTTGCCTGGTGACCTCATCCTTCCAGGGGAACACCTCCACCCCTAAGACCCAGTGGGCACTCACTGCGCTGGACCCAGCCGTGCTGCCTCCCGGGTGCCGTGCACAGCACCCATGCAGCCTGCCCAGCTGTGTCCCTTCTTCCCCCAGTGCAAGAAGAAGCACACACTGCTGTGCCCTGACTTTGCCCGTAGGGGTACATGTCCCCGGGGCACCCAGTGCCAGCTGCTCCACCGCAACCAGAAGCGCCATGGCCGACGGGCAGCTACACCCCCCACCCCAGGGCCCAGCGAAACAACTCCCAGGAGCAGGATGTCTGCTGGCCATGGACCCAGGTGATGGGGCAGTGGGTGCTGCATTGTATGAGGCTGGGGTGAGTCCCCACCCCAGTTCTTGGAACTGCAGATCCAAAAAGAAATGTTAGTACGAAGCATGAGATCAGGTGGCCTCCAGAGATACTCACACCGGGGTCCTTGAGCCACAGAGCCAAGGAAGGCTGTTCCCAGCCAATGGAGGGAGGCTGGGGCTTTCAGAAACGTACTCCCTAGGAGAGGGGATGGAGCTGGGCTCCCAGGAGGGGCCTGTGAGTGGGGAGCCCCCTGCTGAAAGGGACAGAGCTGAGCATGGGGCTGAGCTTCCCACTGGCTGCCAACCTTGCCTGTCCTGAGTGCTGAGGACCACCCTGGGACCGGGATGGAGATGCCTGTGGCTGCTGTGACAGGAACTGGGGGTCAGGGCCAGGAGCCTGTCACTGAGACAGGTGCCACGCAGGTGGGTGCTAGTGTCCTCTGGACGGACCCCTGCCTGCCAAGCAGCTGAACATGTGCTCCCCTCCTTTCCTGCAGGAAGCCCTCAGCTACCCAGCGTCCCAACAGACAGCTGCCCAGCTCCCCCGCCTCCAGGGCTGCAGCCCCAGCCTCCCCTCCCCACTCCCCACGGGTGTTGGCTTCAGCCTCTCCCTTGTCGTCAAAGGCCACTGCTTCCTTCTCCTCCTCTTCCTCCTCTTCCTCCTCCTCCTCCTCCTCCTCCTCTTCTTCCTCTCCTCCCCCCACTTTGGACCAGGAGGAACCATGTCTCCAAGAGAAGGCTGCCTCGTCCAGGACAGGCTCAAGTAGCCTCTGCAAGCTGCCGTCCTTCATCTCCCTGCAGTCCTCACCAAGCCCAGGAGGCCATCCTGGGCTCCGCGCTCCTAGGATCCCCCTCACCAAGGATTCAGGTAGGCAGCCTGGCCACTCTTGAGCCCAGCTGGAACCACCCAGAGATCTTTTTTTAAATATCCATTTCAACCCCACCAAGGAGGTCTCCAGGTGGGGCTGGTGAGTCGGTGGGTGCCCTGTATGCCCCCGCTGGCTAGGGGCAAGGCCAGTGAGGGGCAAGCGCAGCAGTGGACACCGAGCAGACCACCCTAGCCGAGGGCTGATTTAATTAGAAAGCACCCATTTCTGTTAATTTGTTCTGGAAGATCACCGCACACTCCTGGAGAGAACAGATGTTCCCTCTCCCCAATGAGCATTTGGGGCTTGGTAAATGGCTCCACTCAGCCTTGTTTAGGAGAGAAAAGAGGATTTTATGGCTGCAAACGACCCTTTCTGTAAACATTTTACAGCTCTCTGCGCGTTTGAGTGACGATAAACCCCACGCAGCTCGGCGGGCTGCAAATTTGCGACCATACGGCTATCATTTTATTGTCATATTTCACGGTCGTAACGTTAATGGAAGATGCTTGCTGCAGGCTTCTCTAACAGCCCCGCTGAGCACGCTCAGGCCCTGCGTGGAGGGCTACCTCCTGGTCGTGTCTTCCTGGTGGAGCGCGGAGACGCAGCCGGGCCCTCCTCCCAGCCGGGCCCTCCTCCCAGCCGGGCCCTCCTCCCAGCCCAGGTCCAGGTGGAGCACCAGCTCCTCCCATCTGGGTGGCCCCTCTGTGGGGAGCAGCTGGGGACCCTGAAGCAGCCAGCTCCTGTGCTTTTTTAAAGATCAGGAACCCAACAGCCAGTCCCAGGACCAGAGGAGGCATGGGGTACTGGAGGCCTGCATGCAGCCCGAATGGGCAGGAGAAGGACTCCCAGGCCATGCAGGACTCGACCAAGAGGGCATCATGAGGGGCAGGTGCAGCTGAGTCTGGGGCAGTCTGGCAGGAAGCCCAGTAGAGGGGCAGGCCAGTAGCATCTAGGCTCGATCCTGCTGCTGGGCTGGCACCCAGCTCTGGCTCGGCTGAGTAGGGATGTCAGAAGGGACCTTTAGGGACATCTGGGTACCAGGCCTGTGGGCAGCAGTACCGGTCAGCAGGCTGCTGCTGCACCTGAGGGGCCCAGGCAGACATGGAACATTTATGGAGGGAGGAGAGGTTGATGCCCAGAGTGTGTACCTGCAGGGCAGGGGTTTCCTGGGACATGCCCCTCTGTCCCCAGGCCTCTGCCCTGGAACCTTATCTCTCCCACCCCATCCTGTTAGGGCCCTGCCCACCTCACCCTGTGGAGCCTCTGCTCAGCCCCTGCCCCCTCCCAGCCACCCGCTGGCACACAACCCAGCGTTTCACGTGGAAGGCGTGGTGCGCCTGCCTTGTTGCGTCTGGCGGCCCTGCTCCCAGGTGTGAGCAGCGTGTGCCCGTGTGTCTCTGTGCATCTGGTATCTATAGCTCAGCCTACAGAGTGCTGTGGCTCCCACCTGTGAGCCTACCACTGCGGAGGGCTGCCTGGGCCCAGGAAGGCCCCTGGACTGGCGGAGGCCCCAGGCCTCCTTCCATCTCTGTCCCTCAGGCAGAGGCTTGCTGGGGCTCTATGCAGCAGGCAGGCAGTGGGCAGGGCCTAGGAGGCAATGGCCTAGTCTTTGCAACCTTATTGGGCCAGCGTGGGCTGATGGAGCTTCACCTACGCTGAGCCCTAACCAGAAATGCGGGGATGGATGTGGCGGTCCCTCCTGGCTGGAGTTACCTATAAGCACCTGACCTTTGCCCTCTCTGTGCAGGGAAGCCTCTACACATCAAACCGCGTCTGTGAGGACCCCAGGGACCAGCCCACACCTACCTCAGACCTTCACCCCTGGAGAGGACAGAGGCTCTGTCCACCACTCTGTCCCTGCAGAGGAGCCGCCTGCCACCGACCCCTCCTTGCTGGGGGCTGCAGGGCCCACTCTGCCAGCCTGGCTCGCAGCCTTCCGCAGCCCGCCGGCCAGGGCCTTGCCTCCTTCCTGGGGCCGGCCTTGCACCGCAGGCACCCTGCACTCCCATCTCCCTGCCTCTGGGCCTCATACTTGCACCCAGGACTTGCCCCCACCCCTGCCCCTTGGGGTGCCATGTGGGCCTCACCCCAAGGCCTGTACACCCCTGTGGGCAGGGCAGCAGCTCTGCGATGCGTGCCCTTTGCCCTCCCTACCCAGGACCCCTGCCAGGGGAAGAGGCCACCAGCCAGGCCCCCCGGTGGGCATTTTATGTTCAGCAATAAAGGTTCTGTCCGGTGTCGCTGGCCCATCCTGACCACCCCATGCCACCATGGGGCCCTGGCTCTGAGGGAGGGGGCCAGCTAGAAAGCACAGCCCCCTCCAGACGGCTCAGAGTTGAGGCAACCTCTCTGGATGCCTAGGTCAGCACAGCTTGGGTTCGGGAGGGGCGCTCTGTGTACCTTGGAGGGACAGGCTAGGGCCAAGGCAGGAGCAGAAGAGGCCCAGCTACCCAGAGAGGACTCAGACAGTGCAGGCAAGGCTGGAGGGCATGAGGCTGTTGGGGGTGTCTGCCTTTGAAGGACTCTCCCAGAGACCCCCCAGGGAGGCAGCCCAGCAGTGCCAGGGTGGTCAGCCTGGACCTCAGACTGATGCCTAGGCCCCTCGATCTCTGACCACATCATGTCCACCAAGCCTGTGCCCATGAAGTGAGCCTCGTGACACCAGCCTCGAAGGGGGCCAGGGCCAAGGCTGATTGACAGAAAGCATTCTCCTGGAGCACGGGCCCAGCGGCAGAGAGCAGTGCTCAGTCACCGCCACGGGGTTGTCCCTGGCCCCAGCACGTGGGCCCTCTGCAGCTGCATCTGACAGGATAGCAGATGCTGGAACCTGGACTTGGCAGGAAGGAGAGCCCCAGCCTAGACCCGTCCCAGACCTGCCCCACCATGGCTGAACAGAGCCCCTGCTGCTGACCTCTGGAGCCTGAGCCAAGCAGGGCCTCCCCGTGGCTGCCAGATACACCTGGGGCCCAGTATTTGCAAGGTCCATGGCCATGCCTGATTACACACCACCCCTGGACACCTGCACAGGGTCCTTCCATGCCCACATGGCCTTGTGGAGTGAGCAGGCTGTTGGGTGGCTGCCCTTCGGCCTGCCTGCCTTAGCAAGGCAGGGTCCCAACTGAGTGCAAGCAGGGGACTGCAGGCTGGGGCCTACACGGCAGCAGCAGGGTGGCAGCCATAGCCGGATGGCCCGGGCAGTAGAGCTGCTTTCCGGGATGGCCTGCACCAAACCAGCAGATAACAGAGGCGAGGGCACCCTCGGGCTGCTCAAGTGCCATCCACAACAGCACCCGTGGCTGTAGTCCCCGGCGGCACAGCCTGCAGGGCCACCTCACCTCCTCCTACAGGCTCCCAACAAAGAGCAGAACTTTGACAGCTGGGGATCATCCTTGTCTCCCTGGGTCAAGGGGGCACAGGTCCAGCCAACCAGACATAGAGCTATAGTGGCTTGTGCATACCACCAGCCAAATGGACACAGGCTGGCACTGCAGGCCAAGCTCCCTGGAAACTTCTGGCTTCACAAGTGCTTACAGGTGGACACGTGGGCATGTCCTCAAGCCTCATGGTCATGCCCCCAGTGAGTGTCCGCTGCAGATGGGCCCTTGGTAGACAGCTGGGCTCGCCCAGTGCTGGCACAGCCCTTGAGACACCCATGGGAGCAACCATCACCCCTTGCCTGCCAGGGGCCACAAGGAGACCCACCCTGCAGGTCTGCTGTTCTGGCACCAGTTCATCAAGCGCCTGACAGCCACATGCAGCCCACACAGGCCCTGGGCATCATGAGGGGGTGGTGAGGTACGGTGTTGGCCCGGGCCCACTGCCTGGCCGTGGTGCTGTCCATTGCCTGCAGCTGCTGCCAAGAGGCTCAGGAAGATCTGGGCACTGCCCTCCAGGAGTCTGCCAAGGGTCCTGGTTCTCCATTGCCCTAGGATGCCATTGGAGGTCAGTGCAGCCCTGGGCCCTTCCTGATGACAGCCCCTGAGATTCCTCCAAGCCCGGTGTGCCCATTGGTCACCCTGGGCACATGTCAAGCATCAGGAGGCGATAAGAAACTGACCAAAGGACCCTGGAGGCCACTCATCCCTGGCTCCAGAGTGATCATGACTGTTCTACTGCCTGGGGCCAGCAGAGACCTTGAGGCAGGTGAGGTCAGCCAGGCACCCACCCAGAGTGCGGGGGTGGTGAAAAACATTGAGGAGGGACCCGGAGCTGACCCTCATAAGCCTCCCTTGGGTCTGCAGAGCAGGTCCCCATTCAGGGCCTCCTAGGACAGCGTGAGCAGTCCAGAGGGCTCAAGGCTCCTGGGGCTGAGGCAGGGGATGCCTGCTGGTACCACCAAAGCCAAGATGCGGGGGACATGGGATGCAGCCTGCCTTTATGTCTCATGAGTGGGCGGCCAGCTTGTGGCCTGTCCTCACATGGGCTCTGCCAATCCCGAGGAGGAACACGGGCAGGTCCAGGTCCACACAAGCAGTAGCACGCAGGTGGCCTGGGGACCAGCTGCATAGTGACCCTGCAGCAGGGACATGTGGGACCCCAAGGCTACAGGTGACCTGCACAGTCCTCAGACCCCTGGCAGGGCAGGGCAGGGGTCCATGCAGGGGCTCCTCTGTTTAGCCCCCAGCCAAGTGTCTTCCCACACAGCAGATAGGAGGCCCTTGCCGTGGCCAGGCATACCTTGAGGTGGTGGGGCAGAATCATCAGGTAGGGGGGAAGTGGGCCTGGGGTATAGCAGAGTGTGACCCCTGGGTGTGGCTCTGCTGCACACACCCTACACCCCCACCCCACCCACACCCCCCGCCACCTGCCTGGAAGAGGTGGACTCATCTGAGTGCTGGGAGGAACCAGGAAGGACACCCCCTGGCTGGTTGGAGCCCCTCTCCATTTCTGCATCTTGCTGCTCCCCACCTGGTGTTCCCTTGGGCAGAGGGCGCTCATACCATGTCACTTGCTGCCGTGCTCTGTCCCCAGAAGGGTGGGAAGCATGGATGTGTTCACGTCTGAGCGCACACCCCAGGAACGTGCCTGGCATGCAGCAGGTGCCCTGTGAGTGCTGGGGCAGGACAAGGAAGCTGAGGGCAGTGGGCAGGCTGAGGGGCCCGTTCCCAGGAAGCCAGGTCTTTGTGAGCCGGCTCTCTGGCCCTGCCCTGAGGCCCGGCAGCCCCAGCCCCAGCGTTTGCTGTGATCACGCCTCGTAGCCCTGGTTTGGGGTAACCAGGCGCTCACCACCATGCCGAGAGCTGCATTCCCATGATGTGAATGGAACAGGACCTGGGCAGACTGCAGAGTGGGCTCGTCCACAGCACTTCTGACGGCAGCAGCAGTGGCTTTGACAAGCTCCACCTGCCCTGCCTGGGATCAGGCAGAGCAGTCCTGCACATGACCCCCTTCCCTCTGGCAGGCCACCCCGCCACCCACCCAGAGCCTCACATGGTCCCCCAGGCCCCATGCCAGCTGCCGCAGCTCCAGCTTCTTTTGTGTTTTTGTTGTTGTGATACTGGGGATTGAACCCAGGGGCACTCTACCACTGGGCCACATCTCAGTCCTTTTTATTTTTTATTTTGAGACAGTCTCACTAAGTTGTCAGGCTGACTTGTGATACTCCAGCCTCAGCCTCTAGAGTAACTGGAATTACAGGTGTGGCCACTGCACCTGGCTCAGTAGCGCCACCATCCGGATCCTGATCCAGCCATCCTGGGCCCAGCCGCCCCTCCCAGAAACAGGCTCCCTCCCCTCCCTGGGGGGCTGGCCACCCTTCATCTGCTCCTGTCTAGGAGAGGCTCCCCAACACTCCGCACCTTCCCACCCTGCAGCCAACCTTCACCTCATGAAAGACTGGCCTTGAGGTGGCCCCCCGTGCCCCTGCCTGCTTTAGTGCTCTTTTAGTCAGCTTTCTTAGTCTGCTGTGACCAAAAGACCTGACAAGGGAAGTTTATTTTGAGGCTCACAGTTTCAGAGGTCTCAGTCTATAGATGGTAGACTCCACTCTTTGGGGCCCGAGGTGAGGCAGAACATCATGGTGGAAGAGTGTGGCAGAGGAAAGCAGCTGGGGACATGGCACTAGGAAACAGACTAAACTTAGCTCACAAAATATACACCCCAGAGGCACGCCCCCAATGCCACCTCCAGCCACACCCCACCTGCCTGCAGTCGGCTCATCCTGTTGGGCTTAATGCACTGATGAGGGGAAGGCGCTCATAACCCAATAGTTCTCACCTCCGAACGAGCTTTTGAGGACACCTCACATCTCATCCGGAGCAGGTGTGCTCTTCTGTGGGCAGAACCTGTGCCTTACTATTCACCAACAGACCAAGCCAAGATGGAGGGAGGTCTGGGTTGGCTTGTCACTGTCAGTCACCATTGGACCTAAGACCAGTGGCACAGCCTCTGCTGCTGGGGAAGTTAGAGACTGGTGGGAGCCCCAGGTGGCAAGGAGCCCAGACAGCGTCCAGCCTCCAGCCATCAAGAAGCCACACACTGGGTCCTACAACTTCAAGGGAATGGTTTTTCTGCAGCCACACAGCACTGGGAAGGACCCTTGGTTTTAGTCAGCTTTTTTGCTGCTGTGACTAAAGGACCCGACCAGAACAGCTGCAGAGGAGGAAAGTTTATTTGAGGGCTCACGGTTTCAGGTCTCAGTCCATAGAAGGCCAGCTCCATTCCCTGGGGCTCAAGGCAAGGAAAGTCTCTCTCCATCATGGCTGGAGAGTAGCAGAAGGGAGCGGGCCCGTGATCAGTAAGCAGAGACTCCACTCTTGAGATACAAAGTACAGGCGGCTGGGGATAGAGCTAGGTTGGTAGAGCGCTTGCCTCCCCCTGCTCCGTCACAAACCACCGCGCCCCTCGCAGCTCCAGACCACACTCATTCCTTTTCTCCCCCGTGGGTCAGGAGCCCAGCAGTGCCCAACGGGGCCTCTGCTCAGGTCTCCCTGGCTGCAGCCGAGGTTGCGGTGGGCCGTGGGCTTCTCCGGGACAGGGAAGGGTATTATGGTTTGGAGCCTTTACGGCTCATTCCTGTCCTCTGAGGCCTGCCCTGGCAGACCGCATTTTCCAAGTGTGTCCCAGCCCACGCCCGCACACTCTTCCTCAGTGACCTGCCCTGGGACACGGCACACCTCTGTGGCACCGTAAGGGTGGGAGTGGCTTGCTGTCTGGGATGCTTCTCAGGGGAGCCAGCCACCATGCTGGAGGAAGGCCAGGCACAGGCTGCACTTGTGGGGACACCCCCAGCCCTCCCAGCCCCACCTGCCAGCTCCAGCGTGAAGACGCTGCCCGTGGCTGCATCACTCAACTGTCCCATCGCCCCAGCCTCCTGGTCCTCTCAGCTGTCGGGATCAGAGACAGCTGTCCCCACACTCGCAGGATAGGTGCCCTGACAGACTCCATGGACATGGTGATAGGCCGCATTAAGCCACCAAGCTCCAGGGCTCGCTGCTCAGCGAGGGATCCTGGCATCCAGTAGGTGCTCGGCGAAGCTTTATGGAGTACCTTTCATCACCAAGCCACACAGGCAGCCCCTGCTGAGCTCTGTGGACTGCAAGGTGTGGGTGTGGTGGGGACTAGCCCCAAGGCCCAGTGTGCCTGCCTGTCTTTCCTACCCTTGCCGCCAGTGCCCCAAGGCCTGGCAGGAACGTTCACTAATCTACCAGCGACCAGGCTGGGCAGGAACCTCTGACCCTGGAGCCCTGGAGCCCTCACGCCCACTGAAGGCTGTCTGCAGGGTCTGGCTGGACTGAGAGTCCTCCGAAGTCTTCACACAGGGACCTTGGGTCCTTTCCCACCTGGCCTGACTGGGATCAACAAACAAGAAGGGTGCTCTGCCCTGAGACCAAGCACCAGGCTACAAGCTGCAGGGGCAAGGAGGACACAGAGGTGACGGGCCAAGAGCCGCTCTCACACCAAGGGCAAGAGCTCAGGATCTGAAAAAAGTCAGTCAGACCTGCTGGCCTCCAGAGGCCAAGCCAGAGCTAGAAGCTTGGTCCAGGAAGTGGGGACTGGTACTGGGCCCCAGGAAACCCCCACCCCTCCCAGGCTGCTTCAGAGGAGGACTTGAGCCCTGCAGTATTCCTGTGCCCTCCACCGGCCAGCTCGAAGTCCTTGCTCAGCACTTCCGGTGGCAACCTGGTCACTCCATATCACTGTCGGTCACCAGGGTGGTCCTGGGAGAGCCGACCAGACCTCCCCCTGCCCACCACTGTCCTCAGCATGGCCGCAGTGCCCTCCCCGCTCGCTCCCTGCAGGGACTGCTCCCTCTGCCCAGAGGGCTCTTGTCCCTGCAACCCCACCCCCTGCCTTGGGTGAGAAAATGAAAGTCAGCTTGGAGAGTGGAGCGTGGCTGGCCCGGGGTTCTCCAAACAGAGTTCAGCGCAGGCTGTCTTGGCTAGAGGAAGGGTCAGGGCGAGTTGGGGGGCAAGGGTCGGGGCCAATCTGCAAAGCTGCTCCAGCCTTAGCCAGCTTCCTGCTCCTCATGGCAAGATGAGGCACTGGGTGGGTTTGGGGTGCTGCTGACCAGAGCATGAGGGTCCCTCGGCCTGAGGCTGGAAGCTGTGGCCTCTGAGAGACTTCCCACTTGTACCAGCCTGGTGGCAGGCTCCTCCACCATTTTCTCCCTGGCACCCTTCTGGGATTGTGACTGAACACGGCCCCCCTCGCCCCGACACCTTGTCCGCAGGACTTGGAGCCACACCTGAGATAGGCAGGGGTGGACAGCCTGCCCAGTGCCAGCACTCTCTCCCTCCTCTGCTCCCTTTCCCGCTGGGCCCTCTGCAGGAGGCATGGACTCCTGCTCCTACAGTGGGCCACCCCAGCTGATCCACAGCCTCCCTCTGAACACAGGTGTACATACAAATGGACCCACTCCCTGGCCGCAGTATCTGACCAACCCAGTGGTCAGTCCCAGCACCTGGCAGGGCTGTGGTTCTGCACCTGCCACAGGTCATCTTTGGCAAGTGGCACTTTTCAGAGCCCCTTTTCCCCATCTGTGGAACTCAGATGATTACACTCAGGCCACTGAGCACAGCACTGTACCCACAGTCCCCAGAGATGTGTTCCAACACAGACAGCCTCCCTCAGGGGCTGGGAAGTGGGGTGGCTGCTGCTGCTGCTGCTGCTGCTGCGCTTGGCCCTGTGCAGAGAGCAAGGCCTGGACTTCCCCAACAGCACCCAGAGGAATGGAGGGTGAGGGGTCAAAGAGCTCCCATGGAGCATCAGCAGCAGGAAGTCCTAGCTCACTGCAGATGCATGGCATTCTTTCCTGCAGATCTGGGGATGGAACCCAGTGACTCTAGGAAGTGCTCTACCACTGAGCACACCCCCAGCCCCTGCGTGCCATTTTTCTTATAAAATAAAAGACACTTGTAGAGGAAGCACAGCACAGCTCTGGTGACCACCTGATGGCATGCCTGCCAGCCCCCACACTTCCTGGGCACACCCTTCCAGTTTTTTTTTTCTGTGCATAGGTGGTTACTTTTCTTTCTTTC
>PVHX01032263.1:0-14131 GCA_004024805.1 Geosciurus inauris | reverse complement strand
ATCTGCTGAGATACGAGTTGGTCTCCCCTTATATGTAATCTGGTTCCTCTCTCGCGTGACCTTTAAAATCCTATCCTTATTCTGTATGTTGGGCATTTTCATTATAATGTGCCTTGGTGTAGATCTGTTGAAATTTTGTATGTTTGGTGTCCTGTAAGCCTCTTGTATTTGATTTTCCATTTCATTTTTCATATTTGGGGAATTTTCTGATATTATTTCATTGAAGAGATTGTGCATTCCTTTGGTTTGAAATTCTGCACCTTCTTCTATCCCAATAAATCTTAGATCTTTTGATGCTATCCCATATTTCTTGTATGTTCTGATCATGATTTTTTACCATCTTCACTGTATGGTCAAGTTTATTTTTAAGATTGTATATCTTGTCTTCCTTATCCGAGATTCTGTCTTCCAGGTGATCTAGTCTGCTGGTGATGCTTTGTATTGAGTTTTTTATTTGGTTTATTGTTTCCTTCATATCAAGAATTTCTGAATGGTTTTTTTCATGATCTCTAGCTCTTTCTTAAAGTAATCTTTTGTTACTTGTAATTGCTCTCTTATTTCTTTGTTAGAATGATCTATGGTTGCCTTTCTTTGCTCTCCTATTTCTTTGTTCGATTGATCAATTTTTGCCTGTAATTGTTCACTTATGTCATTCTTTATTTCGCTGATCATTTTAATTATGTACATTCTGAATTCTTTCTCTGACATTTCATCAACTGTGCTGTCAATGGATTCTGTTACAGTGGGATCCAGGTTTATTTGGGGCACTTTCTTCCCTTGTTTTTTCATGTTGATTGTGTATCTTCCTTTCTTGAAATACCAATCAGAGGTATTGCAGCTTCTATCCTATAATCTTGTATTGACACTCCAGATTACCTGTGTCTCACCTTGGAGCTACTTCTGTTGTCCCAGTGTCCCCAGATGGGCACGATTTTCACTAAAGTTGGTGGGGGAGGTAGTGGATGTACCTCTAGATGGCAGTGGAAGTGGCCTTGGTTGGGCTCCTGAAGTGGCCCCTGAGGGCTGTTTTGCCCCTCTCTTGCACTCTTGCTGGTGAATAGGAACCCTGGAGCAGAACTGGAGGCAGGCCCAGGTCTCACTTAGGAAGGGTCATAAGCAGGAGAGTTTATGTGCGACCCTTACAGTGAGTGTGAGCTCCCCTGGGGATGGAGGCTAGCAGGCTCTGGTCTGCCTTCATCTGGGCAACCCTGGCATTCCCTAAGGGTGGCTTTGGGCCTTCTGTCTAATCTGTCCACAGAAACTCTGGAGCAGAACTGGGGTGGGCCCAGAGCACACTTGGGTGGGACCTCATAGCGCTGGGGTTTTTGCAGGTAACTCTTACCCTGGGTGTGCCTTCCTCTGTGGCTGGTAGCTATCAGTCTCTGGTCAACCCTTGGTTGGACACCCATGGAGTTTCCTGAGGGTGGATTTGGGCCCTCTGTGGCTCTTGCTGGTCTGCAGGAACTCTTGAACAGAACTGGGGCAGGCCCAGGCCACAGTTGAGCTGGGCTGCCTCACACTGGGGTCTCTGTGGAGACTCTTACCCTGAGTTTGGGCTCCCTACTGCCTAGCAGCTAGCTGTCCCTGGTCTCCCTTTGGCTGGACACCCATGGAGTTTCCTAAGGGCGGATTTGGGCCCTCTGTGGTTCCTGCCAGTCTGCAAGAACTCTGGAGTGGCTCCGTCTGTTTTTGTGTGTGTGTGGTTCATTGTCTTGGGTTTTTTGAGACAGGACCTGCTGTTACCCACTGGTCTAAAACTCCTGGTCTTAAGTATCCCCCACCAAAGCTCCTGAAGTAGCTGGGACTACAAGTGTGTGTCCCTGTACCCAGCTTCATTGTCATTATTTTGCCATATATATTTTCCTGTATTTTTCCTATAAACATGTGTATATAGTTTTTTTTTTCTATAAAGACCTTTTTAAAACTTTTTCATCATTCTGCTTTGCAAACTACAGTTAATGAACTAAG
The DNA here is from genome assembly GCA_004024805.1 of Geosciurus inauris. Classification (NCBI taxonomy): domain Eukaryota; kingdom Metazoa; phylum Chordata; class Mammalia; order Rodentia; family Sciuridae; genus Geosciurus; species Geosciurus inauris. Next base: position 12,163 of record PVHX01032263.1, on the reverse strand, counting down.
AATTTTTCCATGCCAGTATATATCATTTGAACATTATTTGAAATGGATATATCATATGGCTATGCTTTACATTATTTAAACAAGATCTGATTTTTGGTCATTGATTATTTCTAATTTTTCATTATTATATGTAACTTCAAGATTTATCTATATGTGTTTATATTTCTATGACTATTTCCTAATATTTCTAAAAATAGAATTGCTTGATCAAAGAATATATACATTTTTTACTTCATGTATATTGACAGATTGTCTTTCAGGAAGTTAATACAAGTTTATATTCCTACCATCAATGTAGATTGGAGATATTTTTCTGAACCTGCACCAATTCTGAGCATTTCTTTTCTTTTGTTATCTTTGCCAATTGGATGGATGAAAAAAATATTGTTTTAATTATTGAAGTGTAGTGAAGGCTTTAAGGCTTCCCCCATTCCTGGGGTAGTTTAGATGGACTTTACCCCTCTCTGGGTATGAAGTGAATGTAGGTAGATATGGGAGCTACTGATAGCCATGCTGAATTATGAAGGTCAGTCCTTCCCTTCCAAGCATTCCAAATACCACATTGATTACTGCCACATATTCAGTTCATTATGACCTCCAGGAGTGTTCATCTTCAAAGTACTTCCAAGGAAATACCAAACTGTTTGTGTCCTAAAGGCTATCAAAATGCCTTGGACAAGCTCAGATGTCCATCCTATCTCCATAGGATAAGATTGGAGAATGAGCAGCAGAGTGGTTTGAAACAAATTTGATTCCAGAGCTGCATCCATTGTCAAAGAAACCTCCTGAAGACATAGGACAGGAAAGTTTTGATGTCTTTGCACATCTACTATATTGAAGGACTGGCTCAGAGCCAACCCAGTCTGCTGCAGAAAAGCAGAGGAGATCCTTAGACAGGGTGTTGCAGAGCTGCAAGGTTTTATTCTGAGTTCCGTAGTTTATTTCTAGGCTATCGTCCTATAGGAGCATCTCCATACCTTCCAACCCCTCCCTTCCATCCTTCCCCATTCTATGCTAATAGATCATGCTCTTGCCAAAGAGCACCCCTTTGTTTGTGACCTTTGGATCTGATTGGTCCAAGAGTACATTTAAGCTTCTGTAGTTTCTAGAATAAAGTGGTGTTTTTTGCTTCTCCTCACCCTGGCTGTATCCCCTTTTGTCCCGGGTATTTCTGCGTCTTGCTGGGGTGAAGCAAATTTTTACCTACACCCCAGGGCCTGGGGAGATTGGCTCCGAGGATCACCACCATCCAGAGAGACCCCATATCGTCTAACCCGGGGACCCTTTCTCCATCTCTCTGGACCAACTCGTCAAGAAGCCACGTGGCCCTTCCCCCCTTCTTATCAAAGCGACAAATGGTGACCCCGACATGACGTGACAGGCTTCTCGACTCCTCTTCGCTCGGTGGGTAAGATTTCCCATGGCGATTCCCCTGTTTGTCTTGCTAGTGAAGGTAACACTAGCTCATTTGTGAGTGTCTTTTGTGTTTGTCTTTGTGTGATAAATTTAGCTCAGGGAATATCTACTTCCTGATTTCTCTGATAGTTGTAAAGGGTCTTATCAGCCCTACTTCTAGCCATTTTTCTGTTCTTATCTCTCCTACTGTTCTTCCCACTTTTGGGAGACTTTCCCCTTTCTTTGGCTGTCTATCTATGGTGGACTGGTCCCGCCTCCTTCTCCCCAGCCTTCCTCTCCCTGCTCCTCAGAGGCTCCCTGGCTACTGCCAGGTAAGCCCTCTGCCTCTTGGATTAACACTGCTCTGCAGTGTCTTTGCTTGCCAAGCCTGCCTTCTCCCAAAGCGGAAGCCTCACTCCGGGAGCTCGCAGCCCCTCCCTCACAGTGAGCTGCAACAATCCCAAGCTTCTGCACACACAGAGCACTGCTCTGAGGTACCAAGTTCCCCTGCAAATCACTAGGCAAAAGAATAAAACAGGTCACTTTTGCTGCGGCACTGCCTGCCAGCCACACTGCCCCCGTTCCAAGCGGCGTTAGTCCCGCCCACCCTTTAGTAGTTCTGACGACAAATGCCAGCGCGTACCCCGGCCTGCCCCGGCTGGCCAGGAGAGGCACACTCACCAGCAGGCGGGGCCCCGCGGCTCCAGCTCAGGCTCCGCCTCTACCGCGCATGCCCGCGGGTCCCCTCTGTGGCTCTGCACAGCCCACGCATGCCGCCAGCCTCACCACGGCTCACCGCTGACCACACGCATGCACATGCCTACTGCCCACTGCGGCCCCAGCACATTCACACGTAAGCCTCTTTGCCATTGGCCTTCCAGCAGTCCATTCACAGGCGCCGCTGACAATGCACACTGGCTAACAAAAAATTGTTCCAAATCCTTAAAGAGACCCTACCCCTTCCAGGGTGCTACACTGCCCCGCCTGCTAGAGGCCCTCCGTGCCTGCTAAACCCTGCGCAATTCCGCAGGTGCCCCTAGGCGGCCCATGCATCTGCCGGCCTGGCTCAGCTCTATCCACTTAAAAACTCTCTGTCTTTCAGCAGAGAACTCCTTGCTACTGCAAGTCTTCCTAGGGAAAACTAAACAAAAGTACTACAATAGAACTGTCCCATGCAAACAATTTTTTTTAATATTTATTTTTTAGTTGTAGGTGAACAGAATATCTTCATTTTATTTTTATGTGGTGCTGAGGATCGAACCCAGTGCCTCACGCGTGCTAGGCAAGCACGCTACCACTGCGCCATAGCCCCAGCCCCCCATGCAAACAATTTTTTTCTGCTTGCGCAGATAAAAATTCTCAAGCTGCTGTGCTGGCACCTCCTCTGGCTGAGGCCACACCCCCTGCCTCCCACAGGCCTGCCAGAGTCCCCTCTGCCAGCCGATCTGCAGCACTCGCTGCTCACACGTAAAGAGTGCAACCCATCGGGCCTTCACAGACAATGTTTAATTTAAATCTGCCTCACATTCTCCTCCTTCTTCTCACAATCAGCGGATTATCAAGCAGGACTGACAGGGGGCCACTCTCAAGCTGGCAACCAGCAGCTAGCTGGCAGGTGACTTTCCACTGCCACAAAGCACCGCAGCCAGCTCCCAGATGGCTGGAAAGACCTAAAGCAATAAAGATAGCTCACAGGCACCTATCTCCTCTTTCTCCTTCCCGCCTCCTACTCTCTAGAGAAAAATTATATTACAAAGAAAACACAGATCCAATTCCTGCCCAAAGTTACAGGCCCCTGACTGCAGCGCCACTCCCTTGGGGACAAACTCCTTCCATGGCACAATCACTCGCCCTCCCATGGCAGCTTTCTCCTCCTTGCCTTGCAACCCTGCCACCAAAGTTCACTTGCCAGGGATGAAACAAACTGTCCCCAGTACATCCTGGGCAGATCACTCACTCAAGCTCAGAGGGTCAAAGCCCAATTCCACTTCTAAGCCAATAAATTGCCCCAATCAGATATAAGGACTTCAATAAGTGAATTTCTGCCACTAAGGAAGTTTCTGATTATATGGTGGAATCATTATTAATTCATATACTTTGTATTCAGTTTTATACTAGGGAAGATATACCAATTATTTATTTACCGTTCATCACCTAATGCTTATGCAAAAAAGCAAACTATTTCAGCATGTATAGTTAACACTTCAAGTATTCCTTCCAGCTTCTACAGAGCCACACACGCAAACATAGAGGTATACATAAAATTTTAAAAATATCAATATGCAGCCAATATGCAAGATTTCTATGGTTATTTGGAAAAAAAATTATATACCTCCTGGTCAATAGGAAATAAAGATATAAATAATTGCACATTAAAATGTTTATGTCTATAACTATCATTGGAATGGTAAATAATTTCTCTCACTTAAATAGGCTGTCTGTTTAGCCTAAAAACCTTACTGGCTCAGAATTAGATTCCTGCTTAACTTAACTCCTCTCCTAGAGTTACTTTGAGCTACATTGCCAACCTAAATCACTTCCTAAAGACTAAATATACCTCTTGAGTCACCCCTGTGCAGATCAGTGTTGCGAGCAAGTCGCATACTGTTCGGGCCCACCCTCCTCTAGCACTCGCAGTCTTTTCTCTTCAAGATGCCTGAGGAAGTGCACCATGGAGAGGAGGAGGTGGAGACATTTGCCTTCCAGGCAGAAATTGCCCAACTCATGTCTCTCATCATCAATACCTTCTATTCCAACAAGGAAATTTTCCTTCGGGAATTGATCTCTAATGCTTCTGATGCCTTGGACAAGATTCGCTATGAGAGCCTGACAGACCCTTCCAAGTTGGACAGTGGTAAAGAGCTAAAAATTGATATTATCCCCAACCCTCAGGAAAAGACTCTGACTTTGGTGGACACAGGCATTGGTATGACCAAGGCTGATCTCATAAACAACTTGGGAACCATTGCAAAGTCTGGTACTAAAGCATTTATGGAGGCTCTTCAGGCTGGTGCAGACATCCATGATTGAACAATTTAGTGTTGGATTTTATTCTGCTTATCTGGTGGCAGAGAAAGTAGTTGTGATCACAAAGAATAATAATGATGAACTGTATGCCTGAGAGTCCTCTGCTAGGGGATCCTTCACTGTATGGGCTGATCATGGTGAGCCCATTGGTCGAGGTACTAAAGTCATTCTCCACCTTAAAGAAGACCAGACAGAGTACTTAGAGGAGAGGCGGGTCAAAGAAGTGGTGAAGAAGCACTCACAGTTCATAGGCTATCCAATTACCATTTATTTGGAGAAGGAACAAGAGAAGGAAATCAGTGATGATGAGGCAGAGGAAGAGAAAGGTGAGAAAGAAGAGGAAGATAAAGATGATGAGGAGAAGCCCAAGATTGAAGATGTGGGCTCAGATGAGGAGGATGACAGTGGTAAAGATAAGAAAAAGAAAACAAAGAAGGAGAAATACATTGATCATGAAGAACTGAACAAGACCAAGCCCATTTGGACCAGAAATCCTGATGACATCACTCAGGAAGAATATGGAGAATTCTACAAGAGCCTCACCAATGACTGGGAAGACCACCTGGCAGTCAAGCACTTCTCTGTAGAAGGTCAGTTGGAATTCAGGGCATTGCTGTTCATCCCTCAGCAGGCTCCTTTTGACCTCTTTGAGAACAACAAGAAGAAGAAGAACATCAAACTCTATGTCCATTGTGTGTTCATCATGGACAGCTGTGATGAGCTGATACCAGAGTATCTCAACTTCGTTCATGGTGTTGTTGACTCTGAGGACCTGCCTCTGAATATCTCCTGAGAAATGCTCCAGCAGAACAAAATCCTGAAAGTTATCCACAAAAACATTGTGAAGAAGTGCCTTGAGCTCTTCTCTGAGTTGGCAAAAGACAAGGAGAACTACAAAAATTTCTATGAGGCATTCTCTAAAAATCTTAAGCTTGGAATCCATGAAGATTCTACTAATCGGCGACGTCTTTCTGAGCTGCTGCGCTATCACACCTCTCAGTCTGGAGATGAGATGACTTCTCTATCAGAGTATGTCTCTCGCATGAAGGAGACACAAAAGTCCATCTACTACATTACTGGTGAAAGCAAAGAGCAGGTGGCCAACTCAGCTATTGTGGAGCGTGTGCGGAAGTGGGGCTTTGAGGTAGTATATGTGACTGAGCCTATTGATGAGTACTGCGTGCAGCATCTCAAGGAGTTTGATGAGAAGAGCCTGGTCTCTGTGTCCAAGGAAGGCCTGAAGCTACCTGAGGATGAGGAGGAAAAAAAGAAAATCGAGGAGAGCAAGGCAAAATTTGAGAACTTTTGCAAGCTAATGAAAGAAATCTTGGATAAAAAGGTTGAGAAGGTGACAATCTCCAATAGGCTTGTGTCTTCACCCTGCTGCATTGTTACCAGCACCTATGGCTGGACAGCCAACATGGAGCGGATCATGAAGGCCCAGGCACTTCGAGACAACTCCACAATGGGCTACTTGATGGCCAAAAAGCACCTGGAGATCAACCATGTCCACCCCATTGTGGAGACATTGCAGCAAAAGGCAGAGGCAGACAAAAATGACAAGGCTGTCAAGGACCTGGTGGTGTTGCTATTTGAAACTGCACTGCTGTCCTCTGGCTTCCCCCTTGAGGATCCTCAGACCCGCTCCAATCGCATCTATCACATGATAAAGCTAGGCTTAGGCATTGATGAAGATGAAGTGACAGCAGAGGAACCCAGCAATGCTGTTCCTGACGAGATACCCCCTCTGGAGGGTGATGAGGATGCATCTCGCATGGAAGAAGTAGATTGAATTGCTACTGAGAAATCTGCCCTCTGTATAGTTTTCCCGTGGCTCCTACAGTAGCCTTGAATGGCCCTTTCCCACCTGGCTTCCTCTGCTTATTGATGTTCTAGTGTTTTTTTTCCTCCTGTCCTTGGCGTCTTAATTAAGGCAGGAAATTAAGGGTCTCAAGCCCCTGTCCCATATCTAGTTTGCCAGCAGAGTTGGATGTTGTGTTGTGTTTTCTGTTTTATTTTGTTCCAGAATTAAAGTATGCAAAATAAAGAAGATGCAGTTTTATACAAAAAAAAGACTAAATATAATAATACTTTTAAAAGAATGTTGGCCTTAGAGATTTTCTTTGAGTCAGAACAGCAGCTTTTAAAACAAAAGCAAAATGGAAGCACAATTAAATGGCACTGGCTTAATACTGTTAATGTCTTTTAAAGTTTCTACCTTTAGATTATATATCTGACTTCAATAAATATTTTTGTATTCCACATGGGCAAAATTATATACTGCAATTCACACTGAGGTTACCTATAGCCACACCTCCTATGTACCTTTTGTAGTGTTTTGTTGTTGTTTTATTTTACTGGGTTTGCACCTGGATGGTAAAATTTTATTTGATTTTGGGTATTTCTCATGTTATAACATTTATATAGAGGAACTGATCCATATAAATACTTTCCATGTTTTCTCGTCAGTGTTTAAACCACTAATTTTCATATGGTTCTCTCTTTCACCCCTAATGATTTTGGCTCTCATGGCAGCTCTGGGAACCTCACCCTCCTAAATGGAGCAATGGCCTATTCTTGAGCCTAAACTTTCAGCATTAAAGAACTTTGTCCATGAGCAATTAACCTTAGGTCTCATGTAGACCCCTCAACTGGAACAACTGATCCATGCATGCTCCTCTTGTGGCCCATTGTTACCACTGGGTCCACTCCAACCACAGGGAGTCAACCCCCATGGGTTAATACCCAACTCCCTCTGGCAAATGGATGTCACTCATATTCCTACCTTTGGGAGATGTAAATTTGTACATGTGATAATTGACAAATACTCTTCCATTGTATATGCTACTTTCCTTACAGGAAAAAAAGCAACCCATGTAATTAAGGCTCTGATGCAAGCAATGCTATTCATGGGTGTCCCATGGTCAATCAAAACAGACAATGGCCCAGCCTGTATCTCCCTCAGATTAAAGGAATTTTTAATTTCCTGGGGAATTTCCCATACCAAAGGGATTTCCTATAATCCTCAGGGACAAGCAATCATTGAGAGAACCAATCGCACTCTAAAGGAGATGCTTCAAAAACTTGATTCTACTGACAAGGACCTTTCTTTGAGATTGTTAGAAGCTTTATTTACCCTTAACTACCTCACTTTTGACAAACAAGCCCTTAATGCAGCAATCCGACACTGGGGTCCATTTACCTTCCCTACCCCTTTTCCCTTGGTGCAATGGAAAGACCCCTTAACCCTTCAATGGAAAGGCTCAGGCCCTCTGCTCATACAAGGCTATGCTTGTGTCTTCCCCCTTACAGAGTCTAAGTTCCTTTGGATCCCAGCCAGGAATATTCATCCAAGCCTCTCTGGAGAAGACAACCTGCCCCACCTAAAGTAAGAAGTCCCTTCTGTGAGTTCCTAAACCAAAACTAATATTGTCTTTTGACTCTTCTATTCTTCAAAAGGTGTGGAGTAAATTATCATCTTTATTGGATCCATCCAATTGGATTATCATTGGGCTCAGTATTCTAAGCCTTCTTCTGGTTCTTTTCTTTGCCAAACTAAACAAGCTCTCAGTTTATATCATTAAGGAATCACAGGAACACAAGAAAATCCTGCCACATGGATTTCAGCCCTCAAGAACATATGAGAAGCTCGCTCACCTCATCTTCTCTGGAGACACAAGGCATCACAGCTTCAACTGATCCTAACCCCTTCCCTTCCAACCCCTCCCAACCCCATCACCCCTTCTATTGGGAGAGAGCTCATTTTGGGGCACGTGCATACAGGCTGGCAGCCAATGACGGGTAAGATGCTCAGAGGAGCACGACCTAAGCCAGGCATGGTCTTGTCCGCCCCTCCTCTTGCGCATGAGCTGTAATTGATGACGGGTAAGTTACTCAGAGGAGTACAACCTAAGACAGATTACAGCCTCATTAGTGCCCCCCCCATCATATGCAGCATGTAGGAGTCTGGAAAATCCAGTGGAATGATTCTCTCCCATGAGGAGATTATTACAGAGCCCTCCAACATGCTTCCTTATGGGCCATGCACGCCCCACTGACATTTCAAATAAAAGTAAAAAGGGGGATATGTAAGAGCATCTCCATACTTTCCAACCCCTCCCTTCCATCCTTCCCCATTCTATGCGAATAGATCATGCTCTTGCCAAAGAGCACCCCTTTGTTTGTGACCTTTGGATCTGATTGGTCCAAGAGTACATTTAAGCTTCTGTAGTTTCTAGAATAAAGTGGTGTTCTTTGCTTCTCCTCGCCCTGGCTGTATCCCCTTTTGTCCCAGGTATTTCTGCGTCTTGCTGGGGTGAAGCAAGTTTTTACCTACATCCCAGGGCCTGGGGAGATTGGCTCCACAGATCGCCACCATCCAGAGAGACCCCATATGGTCTAACCCAGGGACGCTTTCTCTGTCTCTCTTGGACTCCAACTCATCAAGAAGCCACATGGCCTTTCCCCTCCTCTTATCAAAGCAACATTGTCCCACTGAGATTTTTTTGAAAGTAGAAATCTTTTACTTTCTAATTAGTTTCTGACTGATTTGTAAGTTTCATCTGTGAGCAGAAAGGAAATTAAAATGCAGCTTGACAAAATTGCAAATGTTCTTCTCCAGCAAGTTTTCATAATACAATGACAGAAATTTAAGAAGGATTTCCACTAATTTATGGCCTTATGTTTTAGTCAACTTTTTTTTGCTGCTGTGACTAAAAGACCTGATCAGCACAATTGTAGAGGATTAAAAATTTATTTAAGAGCTCACAGTTTCAGAAATCTCAATCCATAGACAGCAAGCTCCATTCCTTGGGGCTCAAGGTGAGGCAGAATATCATGGAGGAAAAATGTGGCAGAGGGAAGCAGCTCACATGATGATCAGAGAGTGGAGATAAAGGTCTCCACTTGCCAGATACAAATATATACCCCAAGGTTGTCTTCAGGAAAAAAAGAGAACAACTAAAATGGTAATTATCCGGAGAAAGATGAGAGCTATATTTTCTCCTCTTAAATTCTCTGATATGTATATGGCTTTAAATGCAAAAATTACACCTTGTTTGCAGACTGTGAGGACCAATCATGTTTATGTGACTCCATAGGAGAACTATAACATAAAGACCATAGAGAGAAGGGATATATATGGTTCTGTAAAGCTTCTATATTTTGCTTTTGTGAATGCAAACCAAAAATTAGAGTGGACAAATACAAAAGACAAGGAAGGTGATTCAAATCAAGACTACTGCAATAAGGGAATGGGCTAGAGCCCAGTCTGAGCCCAGCCACACTGAAACCAAGGCAGGAGGGTTTATAAGCGCAGATAGGAGCCAGTAAAGAAGTAGCAGAGGATGCCAGGGAAGAGATTGATCAATGCTATGTGTCCAGCAAACAAAGCTCTTTCGGAATTTGCAAATGTTTCTCTCTGTATTCAGATCATCTCTGTTTACAAACTGGTACCACTGAAGTTAGGCTCTCATAGACACATAGACACTGGGAGACAGAGCTGCTCTTGTCCTCCATGACTGCACTTCTAAGGAATGTTGCCCAGGGCTTTTAGAAAGACATTCTTGGCTTGTGAAGCTGACAAAGCACCTCCAAAAACGCACGTCCCAAAGGGGCAGAGAAAGGACCTTCATTTGCAGTTTTTCTAAAGTGCAAATGCTAAGTACAGAGCAGGTCCCTAGGGTAGAGCTGAGGAGAACTTTCAGGTTGCCTTGGATACTTGTGCTGGGGAAATATTAACTCAATTTAGGCTGTGAAATGATTTGGGTATTTACTGTTATTTCCTAAACAACTAAAAATAATATCCAATTTCACTGAAGGGATACAACTGGATGACCTCAGTAGTTCCACATCTAGGAAACAGGAAGAAAGCCACTAAGACATTCACATCCAGGTTGTTGGATAATTCAAGTTGATTTCTATTGCTTAAACACCTGGGTTTAGGATGGTGGGTCCTATGGTAAGAGCATCCCTCCAAACCTGTCTGGTCCATAACCCAGTAAGGTCTGTGTTATATCTCCAAGTGTGTTTCTGCTATCTCTCCCCTCCAGTGTTCCTAGGGTCAAGGCTGGTAAACACACACAGGTGCTGATCTCAAAGCTGCCACCTCATACAGAAGTTGCTCAGCCAGGAGGTCTGCCCCAGGACTACCCACAATGCTGGCCAAGACCATTGCAGACAGTGCCATTATCACTCTGAGATGAGCTAGGAAGCTAAGGAGGTACTGCAGTGCTAAGGAGCACATCCCTTTCAGCATATTACCCTCAACCTTCACCAGACACCAGGAAGGCTCAGAGTACCAGAGGGTGGATGCACAGTCTTTCTTCATACTAGTCCTTGGTACCCCTCTGTCCAGGACCTTCTGAGCATGCACATCTTCCACGTGCTGCCTTTCCTTGCAAATAAGTGACATGTGGCCTTGATTGGCCAAGGTGTGTATGTGTGCCCATTCTTTGCTCACATGTCCCAAGGGCATGTCACAGCAACAGGGAAAACAGTACACACTTAGCTTTAGGCCAACCTGGTCACTGAAGAACAAGCTCGCAGCTCAGTCCTCTACACCAAAGATCCAATTTACACAACTATTCCTATAGGCGGGTGCCTTGGCAAGCTTTGTGACTCACCTCTGCCCCAGACCTAAAGTCCACAGAAATAACAGAAATGCTCAGCTGCCATGAGCCCAATCACTGCAAATGCCTAATTCCCTTGGCTGCCTAGAAACACCCTGCTGCCCCTGGACTGTGACCCAGTTGCAAGCCATCTTTTAAGTATGCAGAGAGTTTGCATTAACATTTTGTTAAAGTGTCTCCAATAAATGATTTCTTAAACCTGCAGTAACTCCATTCCATTCCGAGGATACTTCCCTCCTCTGAAGACCTCATCAAAAGAACCTGGTGCTCCTTGCTCACAATCCAAAGATGTCCTGCAGTTCAGACAGTGAACTTAGTAAATTGACAATTTTTGGCCTAGGAACAGACAGTCACACTTTTGCAGATTTATCACCAGGTGTGCCCAAGACACTTGCATGGGAAATATTGTGTTCAGAGCAATAAGAGACAGAAGGAAAGGGATTTCTGAGAACATAGTGTCCAGGAATCATGGAGAAGCAGGACCATCAGAGCAAGGATTCCAGTGGATCTAATGAATTGGCATTTAGGCCCCTAGTGGTGAATGGTCAACTCTTCTTTCATGCCAGGCTTGCAACTCTACAGAGAACTCTCTTATGTACATATGAAACACTACAGTGAAACTTTCCTTTATGTATATACACAAGGCACTAATTTAAAAAAAAAACCAATATAACTATTTACCAAAAATCTCAGTACCACTGAGGGAAGGAGTAGGGGGTGGGGAGGGAAGGAGGAAATGGAGAATGACTGGGGACTGAATTAGAACAAATTATGTTCCATGATTTTAAAATAATTTCAAAATGAATCCTAAGGTTATGTATAAAAGGGCTCTAGGGACAGAACTCTCGATGTTAGCAATACCAAACTTTGGGGGGAAAGAGGGTCTGGGGGTCTGAAACCGTAGTTTCATTGAAATCCTTTCATGAAACTCTGTCAGAAATCTCACTTGGATTGCTCTTATCTGGTAGGACCAAAAGGTGTTTTTGAAATGCCAGCAAAGTTCACATTAGAGTGCATCCAGCAGTGCACAGAAGTCATTCTCCTGAGTGCTAGTAGTGCATACGGAATCTGAACTCACTGTTCTCCTTGAAAAAAGAATTACTCCCTGGAAG
>PVHX01032262.1:0-14121 GCA_004024805.1 Geosciurus inauris | reverse complement strand
GGCTCACGCTTGTAATCCCAGCACTTAGGGAGGCTGAGACAGGAGAATCGCGAGTTCAAAGCCAGCCTCAGCAATGGCGAGGCATTAAGCAACTCAGTGAGACCCTGTCTCTACATAAAACACAAAATAGGGCTGGGGGTGTGGCTCAGTGGTCGAGTGCCCCTGAGTTCAATCCCCAGTACAAAAAAAAAAAAAAAAGTATAACATACCTGGTGAAAGAGATTAAAATGTTAAGTGTTGTGCTGGGGGTATAGCTCAGTGGTAGAGCACGTGCCCAGCAGGTGCATGAGAGGCCTGGGTTTAATCCCCAACACTCACAGAAACAAACACAAAACGTACATTGGGGAATATCTGTGGGAACAACTGTGCCAGAGAGAGAAGGAAAGGTCATAGACTTTGAAATCAGACCCTCTACCTTTCTAAAACTAGCTGTGTGACTTTCATGAGTTCCCTAGCCTCTCAAATCCAGTTCCCTATATGTGTGTGTTTCTGTACCAGAGACTAAACTCAGGGGCACTCGACCACTGAGCCACATCCCCAGCCCTATTTTGTGTTTTATGTAGAGACAGGGTCTCACTGAGTTGCTTAGCGCCTTGCCCTTGCTGAGGCTGGCTTTGAACTAGCGGTTCTCCTGTCTCAGCCTCCCAAAGTGCTAGGATTACAGGCATGCACCACCACGCCTGGCTTCCCCATGTGTTTAAATAGAGATAATACCTACCTCTGAGCATTAGGAAGCTCTGCAAGGCCAGATGTGGTGGCTCATGCCTGTAATCCCAGAGGCTCAGGAGGCTGAAGCAGGATGATCACATATTCAAAGCCAGCCTCAGCAACTTAGCAAGACTCTGTCTCAAAATAGAAAAGAAAAATAATTTAGAAGGGCTGGGGATCTGCCTTAATGGTAAAGCACCCTGGGATCCATCCCCAGTACCAAAAAAAAAAAAGGAGCTGACATGTGTAGGATTGCACAGCAACCTCAACAAACATCATTGCTCTGTTCCCTGAGGAACACTGGTGGGAAATGACTAAGAGCTGTCCTTATCACCAATTTGCACTGCTGATAGCAGGTTTATTATTGGTTTGTTTTTTGTTTAGTTTACATTTTTACCACAATTATTAGAGGAATATCTCTGTCTGTACTATCATGTCCTGCCTGTCACCTTGCCTTACAGCCCTTATAATTCTCAAACAACAATCTCCTTTTTTTTTTTTTTTTTGGTACTAGGGATTGAACTCAGGGGTACTCGACCACTGAGCCACATCCCCAGCCCTATTTTGTGTTTTATGTAGAGACAGGTCTCACTGAGTTGCTTAGCGCCTTGCCGTTGCTGAGGCTGGCTCTGAACTCGCGATTCTCCTGTCTCAGCCTCCCTAAGTGCTGGGATTACAGGCTTGAGCCACCGCGTCCGGCTCAAACAACAATCTCCTAAACCCAGTTTTCTTTTTTCTTTCTATGTGCTGATCTTATGATTGGCACTAATTCAGGATGTCTGCTCGTTCTGTGACATAGACACCCAGGCCTGGAAACTACGAGAGTCTTAATAAGTACCAAATACTAGAACACATGTCATTTCTCCTAGCTCCAAGTCAGAGGCAGGGAGAGTCGACCCATGTGATTTCAGCGGTGACAGGAGAAGCTCAGTTGCCAGGGGAAAGGGAGAGCGTGGCAACACAACAGCAGCTGAACCTCTGAGAATTAGGCTGCAGTGGTACTCAGCTCTACCACACACTCAGACATTAACCTTGGGACCAAAACCAAAACCCAATGACTTGTGCTCCTGGTCCTGGATTAACAGGCCTAGATTTCTCTTTCTGCTTTATGCAACTAAAACATTAAATACAGGACAGCTGCAGTACAAGCAGTGATCCCACGAGTGAATTAGAATTAGCCAGAATTAGATAGGCAGTCAGTGTAGGTAGGGAAATTGAGTCAGGTCAGATCAGGGAGGCCAATTTGGAGAAGTATTGAGATGCTTATGCCTCCAGAGCCCTTCCTCCACCCTTATCACCGCTGCCCCAACTGGTTGCTAAGGTAACCTGTCCCAAGGAGTTGTTAATTACACCTGGGTCCTTCCCACTGTCCTGTTAGCTTTTTGGCCATCCCACCAAACATCCTGGGCCTAGTCACGTAGGCAGGAAGGACAGAGATAAAGGGAAGAGAGCAGGAGAACAAAGTAAACCAAGGATATATAAAAAGGCAAAACGTGTACTTCTGGGGGTACCAGGATACTAGCTATGGCCCCCTTCTCCTTCCCAGGAGAAGTCTATGTTACCCTTTTTTAAATAAACCCTGCTTAAATGCTTGCCTCGGTGCATATCTCTAACCTTCAAACTTCAACATGTGGAGGAGCAGAACTCGTCACCGGTAACCAGTAGTATCAAGAGAATCAAATGAGGTGAGACCCTAGATTCCTGAGGTGACTTCCTGGAGAGATCTTAGTCCTGCATAGAGGAGGAGTACCTCTAGAGTCTGGAAGTCTTCCTGAGTTGAGGAGACAGAGCTCAGGGGAACCAAGTGAGAGAGAATTTATGGGAAAGAATATCAGTAACAGTGAGAAAGAAATGAAGCTCCAGACATTTGCAATAAGTTCCCTTCAGGGTATCAGTTGAGGGGTTTTTGTTTTTTTTGTTTTTTGCGGGTTTTTTTGGTACCAGGGATTGAACTCAGGGGCACTTGACCACTGAGCCACATCCCCAGCCCTATTTTGTGATTTATTTAGAGACAGGGTCTCACTGAGTTGCTTAGCACCTTGCCCTTGCTGAGGCTGGCTTTGAACTCCTGATTCTCCTGTCTCAGCCTCCCAAAGTGCTGGGATTATAGGAGTGCACAACTGCACCCTGCTAAAGTTTTTTTGGTTTTTTTTTTTTTTGGTTTTTTGTAGTTGTAGATGGACAGAATGCTTTTATCTTATTTATTTATTAAATTTTTTTAGATGTTGATGGACCTTTATTTTATTCATTCATTCATATGTGGTGCTGAGAATTGAACCCAGTGCCTCACACATGCTAGGCAAGTGCTCCACCACTGAGCCACAACCCCAGCCCTATCAGCTGAGTTTTAATTGCACATGCTTATGAGGAAACAACCTGATCTGAGAGCAAGAATAATCACATGAAAGGATTAGAAAGAATAATTCTTGGAACCCATGCAGGGCTATGAATAATTGATATCTCCAACAGCCAGACCTGAGAGCCCTTCTAATGTCTCAGGAGTGAGGCCAAGATGAAAGGCTTTAAAAAAAGAAAAGAAAATGACAAAAGGCTACTCTGGACCTGCCAAAGCTTAAACACAAGTCTTGAAAGAATAATTGTTTTTAAAAGTAACTTTGTAAAGCCAGATAACCAAAAGGAGGCGCATTAAAACCTCTGGCCAAGGCTTTATTGGAAATACACACTCCCGGGCTGAACTCTACGGTCCATCAGAGTGTGTATGGGAGAATGGTGCACCTGTTCCAGGGTACAGAAAATTTTAAAAGGCCCGGTCAGGAAGGGGAGGGCTTAAGGCAGGAAGAGAAGGCCAGAATCCTTCCTGGATGAGTCAGGAAAAGCCCGCTGATTGACAAGAGGCACCTCTACTGCTGACGTCAGTGTCTGACTATTCCATGGCAGCCCCTAAGTGGACACCCTGAACCCTGAACCGACCTAACAAACTTTATGTGCCAGAATGTGTTAGTCAGCTTTCCATTGCTGTGTCAAAATTGCTAAGATAATAAACTTATTTGGGCTCACAGTTTGGAAGGTTTGAGTCCAAAATGCAGTGGCTCCACTGTTTTGGGCCTGTGACAGCACATCATGGTGGAAGCGCATGGTGGAACAAAACCACTTACATGGCCCAGCCAGGGAGCAAAGGGGAAGGAGGAAGGGGCTGGCACTCTGCTATCTCTGGTATTAGGCACACCCCCCAAAACTTAAGGACCTCCAACAAGACCCCTTCTTGAAGGTTCCACCATCTCCTAATAGCTAAGCTAGCAGCCAACCATTGAACACACGGGCCTTGAGGGAACATTCAAGATCCAAATTATAGCACTGAATGAAACTTTAAAACATCTAAAGGAATACAAAAAGTCCAGTTCTCAGTGATATAAAATTCACAATGTCTGCTATCCAAATAAAAAACATAAGGCCAGAGGCTGCGATTATGGCTCAGTGGTAGAGCGCTTGCCTCACATGCTTGAGGCACTGGGTTCGATCCTCAGCACCACATAAAGATAAATAAAATATATTGTGTCCATCTACAACTAAAAAATATATATTAAAAAAAAAAGTCAGGCTAGATGTCCAGTCTCCTAGCCAGCATGTGGGAAGCTTCGAAGGTGCCACTCCCTCCTAACAAGTAAAAAACCGAACAAACTGAAAAAACCAAGAACTCTTAGACTTAAAGTCTCTTAGAGAAGCAAAGTCCCAGGATAAACTACTGCCCCCAAAATTGATGAGACGAAGAGACAAATGGAAACACAGAATCACAAATTACCCAACTCCAGCCACTCTAGCCATCCTGATCTACCTATGGGGTAGGGTGACCCAGAAGCACTGGTGAAGTTCATAGTCAAGGGGCACAGGCTCACCAAAAGCCTAAGAACTAACCATAATGTAGCAGCACTAACTCCATATTGTTAACCCTAAAATATAGAGGCTTGCTAAAACTTAATAGCTCACCAGTAATGTCACAGAACACAGAATAGACACTAACATAGCCTTTAAGTAACCTGTGTTCTTAAATGCAAGTGGCAGGAAGCAAATGGTCTGTTAATATATAGCTTTAGATGGCTGCTGAACTAATGAGGAACTGTTTGAGTTACAGGAACCTTGGGAGGTTCCAGAAGCATCAACCTGAGACAGTAGACCCTTACCACACCCATGGTTGCAATTCAAAAGTGACTTCTTGAGCCAGGTATGGTGTCATATACTTATAATACTAGCAACTCAGGAGGCTGAGGCAGGAGAATCACAAGTTTCAGGCCAATCTCAGCAATTTTGCAAGATGCTGTCTCAAAATAAGAAATAAAGGGCTGAGGATGTAGCTCAGTGGTAGAGTGCCTGCCTAGCATGCATAAGCCCTGGGTTCAATTCCTACCACATTTAAACAAATAAATAATGTAGAGGGCTTTTAATGGGCTTATTAGTAGAGTGGATATCTCTGAGGAAAGAAAACCTGAGTGTGAAACTTTTAAAACCGAACATTTAGGAGAAAAAAGATCGAAAAAATTAAGATCAGAATGCCCAAGAATTGTGGGACAACCACAAAATTTGCATTATGCATATAGTGGGAACATCAGAAAGAGTGAAGGGAACAGAAGCAATATTTGAAATAATAATGATGAAAATTTCTCCAAATTAATGTCAGATATCAAATAGCAGATTCAGAAGTTCAAATAACACCAAGCAAGATAAATAAAAAAAGTAAGAAAGCCAGCCCACCCATATAGAGGCGTTTTATTTTAAAGCTTCAGAAAATAAAAGATTTTTTTAAAAAGATGTTTTAAAAGAAACCAGAGGAAAATAACATCTAATCTGTTGAGGACCAAAGATAAGAATTACATTTTGAGTCAGGCTTGGTGATGCATGCCTGTAGTCCCAGCGGCTTGAGAGGCTGAGGCAGGAGGATCCTGAGTTCAAAGCCAGCCTCAGCAACTTAGCGAGGCGCTAAGCAACTCAGTGAGACCCTGTCTCTACATAAAACACAAAATAGGGCTGGGGATGTGGCTCAGTGGTCGAGTACCCCTGAGTTCAATCCCTGGTACCAAGAAAAAAAAAATTTATTGTTCTTATTCTTCTATTTCTTTCTTTTTTTGCAGTCTCACTGTGTTGCCAGATTGGGCTCCAACTCACCATCCTCCAGCATCAGCCTCCCAAGTAGCTGGAATTACAGGTGTCCATCACCAAGCCTGACTCTTTCTTATTCTTAATTGAAATAGCAGATAACAATTTGTTGAAAATAATGTTTTCAACTTTATAGGCTTAGGTAGAAGTGAAACCTGTGACAGCAACAATACAAGAGATAAGAAGGGAAAATCAGGAATATTTTGTTATTATAAGGTACTTCCACTATCCATAAAGCAGCACAGTATTATTTGAAAGTAGACTTGGATTAGTTGTAAATGTTATTGTAAACTCTAGGGTATTAAAAAAGGTAAGAAAACTGAGCCAGATAGAGTAAATTGAATAGCTATAATTTTGTATTTGTCTACCTTCTATATTACCCCTGAGGTATTGGAAATCAGAATTTTATTGTGCGGTGTATATTAAATATGCCTATATTAAATGTTTTCCCTTAGGACAAGAAAGTGTATGTATATACATCAATTACATTCAGCTTTGCTTTGTTTGTCATGCGGATTTGAACAGAATAGACTCCATTCATGCAAAGTATGAGCAATGAAAAACTTCTAACAATAATCATTAGTTGAAGTTTCTGGGCAATATCATTATACATTGTGTATACACACACATGTATTTTTTTTAACTTGTTGATTTAGATGTCTTGGTTCCTGAATAGACTTAGATTTTAAGAATCTATTATAAGCCGGGCGCGGTGGCTCAAGCCTGTAATCCCAGCACTTAGGGAGGCTGAGACAGGAGAATCGCAAGTTCAAAGCCAGCCTCAGCATGGCGAGGTGCTAAGCAACTCAGTGAGACCCTGTCTCTACATAAAACACAAAATAGGGCTGGGGATGTGGCTCGGTGGTCGAGTACCCCTGAGTTCAATCCCCAGTACCAAAAAAAAAAAAAAAAAGAATCTATTATAAAATATCATGAAGAATTAAAAAACTTGACTTTAAAAAAAAAAGAAGAAGAAGAAGGCAAGAGCTGGGCGCAGTGGTGCACACCTGTAATCGCAGCAGCTCAGGAGGCTGAAGCAGGAGGATTGCGAGTTCAAAACCAGCCTTAGCAAGAATGAGGTGCAAAATAGGGCTTGGGATGTGGCTCAGTGGTCGAGTACCCCTGAGTTCAATCCCCAGTACCAAATATATATATATATATACCAAAACACACACACACACACACACACTATAAACCCTAAAGCAACTATCAGAACAAAACAAAAAAACAGAGGTAAAGCTAATAAGACAATAAAGGAAATAAAAAGGAATCATAAATAATGTTCTACTTAGGGCTGGGGATTTCACTGAGTGATAAATTGCTTGTTTAGCATACATCGGGCCCTGGGTTTGATCCCCAGCACAGAAAAAAAAAAAAAAAAGTACATACTATATGGCTACATTCATATAACATTCATATAACATTCTAGAGCTAACATGACAAAGCAGATCACTGGTTGCCTGAGCGTGAAGTGGTATAGGATGGATTCCCAATGATGGACCCTTTTTGGGCATGTAGAAATGTTAACTGGTTTCATACATATAACAACTCACCAAAGTGAGTTAAATATATGCATTTTGCATTTTGTTTTATGTCGATTATACTCTAATAAAGCTATTTTATTAAAAACAAAACAAAACTGAAGTCAGCATGCTCATTCACCCCTATAATTCCAGTGACTCCGAGGGAAGGTGGAGGCAGGAGGATCCAAGTTCAAAGCCTGGGCAATGTAACAAGACAAAACAAACAAACAAACAAAAAGGCTGGGGATGTAGCTCCATGGTAGAGTGGTACAACTGAAGTCCAGTTTCCATGTCATATTAATTAAATCAGAATTTCAGTAGGTGGAGTCCTTGCATTAATATTTTTGAAATAATAGTGATTCTAATATAAAAACAGGGTAAAATACTGTATTTGAAACCAGGTTAGTCAGACACTGGTATAAATTTAAAAAGTCAAAAGGTTGTTCTGTTTAAAATTTGCTTCCCAGCCAGGCACGGTGATGCATGCCTGTAATCCCAGGACTTTGGGAGGCTGAGACAGGAGAATCAGGAGTTCAAAGCCAGCCACAAGAAGGGCGGCTAGGCACTAAGCATCTCAGTGAGACCCTGTCTCTACATAAAACACAAAATAGGGTTGGGGATGTGGCTCAGTGTTTGAGTGCCCCTGAGCTCAATCCCTTGTACCAAAAAAAAAAAAAAATAAGTTTGCTTCCCTTTTACTGAAGGCCCATCTGCAGCCCCCACCCCAAACTCTAAGTCCCGTCTCCATCCTCAGACTCTTCCTGTGTCCTATTAGAACTTGGTGGTGCTTCTGGGAAACCTAAAAGAGAGACAAAGCAGCAAAGTCTCTAGGGCTTTCAACTCTAGAGCAGGACTTCTCAGGCGGCATCCAGGGGGGGACTCGAGGACTGTGAGCAGGCCTGCTAAAATTATAAGCAGAAACTTATGAGTTATATGCATTTTTCCATGAAGAAGGTCCATAACTTTTAGTAGATTTTTAAAGAGGTCCTAACACCTAAAAACCACCCTGGGAGGAACAAAGGAGCCATTCGCATGAGCACTGTGGTGCAGGGAAGGGGGCTGGTGTTGAAAAGAAGGACCATCAAAGGGACTGGAAAGATCAGTCCCAGATCTGCCAGCAGCAGCCTGGGGTTGACTGGTTGTCTCCAGGGAAGCAACCATTCTTGTCTATGTCTGCAAGTCAGAACACAACTACCTGAGTCTTTGGGGCCACTGGATCCTCTCCAGCTGGCTCGCAGACTAACCAGCCTGCTCCAGAGTGTTGACCTGGGTCTGCTGTTTCCACTTCAGTGAGTAGGATTTCCCAATGGTGCTGAGAGATAGGTGGGTCCCTTAGCACGAAGTTCTAATCCATCTCAACCTATGTGATCAGATACTTGGCTCTTTTAGTTACCCCAAAGGAATATCATGCCTGGGGCTGCCGGGGGCCAGGGAGAAGAATATATTCTTTGGGGCTAATTATGAGCTTCTCTGTGCCTAGCTTTTAGCCTAGGCCCCAGTCCTTAGCAGGCTTCTCCAAGATGGGAAGTCTAATAGGGGACCCCAGAGCATTAAAACAGTTCAAAGGCAAATGTAAAATAAAACCTGGCATTCAGGAGAGAGGATCAATGAAACTTTTCTGTATCAACTCCAGCCCTGGGAAAAGGGAAAAATTAAGTCTCCTTTAAGAAGTCATAACTTGCAGGGGTGTGATGGTGCAAACCTGCGATCCCAGAGGCTCAGGAGGCTGAGACAGGAGGATTATAAGTTCAAGGTTAGCCTCAGCAATTTAGTGAAGCACTAAGCAACTTAGTGAGACCCTATTTCAAAATAAAATAAAAATAAAAAGTGCTAGGGATGTAGCTCAGTAGTAAAGTGCCCTGGTTTAATCCCTAGTACACACCCCCTCCAAAAAATTCCATAATTTACCAGCCAGGCAGAGTGGCCTACACCTGTAATCCCAGCGACACAGGAGGCTGAAACAGGAGGATCAAAAGTCCCAGGCCTAGCCAGGAGCAGTGGCTCATGCTTGTAATCCCAGCACTTTGGGAGGCTGAGACTGGAGAATCGCAGGTTCAAAGCCAGCCTCAGCAACGGCGAGGCACTAAGCAACTCAGTGCGACCCTGTCTCTACATAAAACACAAAATAGGGCTGAAGATGTGGCTCAGTGGTCGAGTACCCCTGAGTTCAATCCCTGGTACCAAAAATAAAATAAAATGAGTGTGTGTGAGAGAGAAAGAGAGAAATTTATAACTTGCCAGCTTTCATGAAATCCAAAAATCAGATCACATTAGTATTTAATCCTAAAATCCTTACACAGAGAATTTAAAGTCTATAGGTTGATGGTATTCAAACATGTTTGACAGGAATAAATGCAGATTTTCTGGGGGCTCGGAGTGTAGCTAAGTGGTAGAGGGCTTGCCTAGCATGCAGGAGGCCCTAAGTTCCTAACCCTCAAAATAGAAAGAAATGCAAATAGTCTGTGAAGGAACTCAGCTTCACCACAGGCCTCAAGGAATTCACAGAAATTTCCAGGCAATATGAGCAGTTCATAACCAAACACACAAGGAAGCAAAACACCATGAGAGAAAACAAACAAAATTGAGACATAGCACAGACAGAAGTTTAAAGGTGTTGGAATTAGCAGACATGGAATGTAAAATAATCTTGTTTAATATACATAAAGAAATAAAAGAAAGTAAGTAAATTTCAAAAATTATCAAGTGTAATTTCTGAAAGTGAAAAAATATGCTAATTGAAATTGAAAATTCAGTAGACAGATTAATAATTAGATCAAATTTGCTGAGGTAGCCATTAAAATAAGGACATGGACTGGGCACGGTGGCACTTGCCATAATCCCAGCAGCTCAAGATGCTGAAGCGGGAGGATCCCAAGTTCAAAGTGTCAGGAAATTAGTGAGGCCCTAGGCAACCCTATCTCAAAATAAAAAATAAAGGTCTGGAGATGTGGCTCAGTGGTTAAGAGCCCCTGGGTTCGATCCCTGGTACCAAAACAAAACCAAACAGACATGGGGTGCTGAGTGTGTAACTCAGTGGTATAGCACTTGCCTAGCATAAATGAGGCCCTCGCTGGGTTTGGTCCCCAGCAGCACAAGAAAAAGAAAAAAAAAATGCGCTTATGGGCTGGGGTTGTGGCTCAGTGGTAGAGCACTTGCCTCGCATGCGTGAGGTACTGGGTTCGATCCTCAGCACCACGTAACAATAAATAAATAAAATAAAGGTATTTTTTTTAAAAATGCACTTACAACTTTCAAACTAACAGAGGGGAATATCAATCCAAAAAAGTTTTTTAAAGAAAAAACAGTAGAGTGTTGGTGGGGGTGTATTTCAGTGGTAGAGCAGTTGCCTACCATGTACCCTAAGGCCCTGGATTCCATCCCAGCACCAAAAAGGGGATGGGAGGCAGAGAAAAGTCTGACAAATATAATGCATATTACAAGATGTAAGAAATAAATAAAAATACATTAATCTCTATAAGTAGGCTTTTATCCAAAGATAAAGGATGTCAGAACAAACAAAAATATAAAACTCAGCTATATTCTCTTTTCAAAAGAGATCTAAAACATAAGAAGATAGTCGATAGCCGGGCATGGTGGCACATGCCTGTAATCCCAGCAACTGGGACTGATACAGGAGGATCACAAATTCAAGGCCAGCCTCATTCTCTAAATAAAACACAAAATAGGGCCAGGGATGTGGCTCAGTGGTAGAGTGCCCCTGAGTTCAATCCCCAGTACCACAAAAATAAGGAAGGAAGGAAGGAAGGAAGGAAGGAAGGAAGGCAGGCAGGCAGGCAGGCAGGCAGGCGGGCTTCCACATAATAATAAAAGTTCAATTCACCAGAGAGAGATAGCATTTCTAAAATGTTGTACATCAAATAATATCACCTCCAAATATAATAGAAATTGACTAACATAGCAGGGTATTTTAACACACCTCTTACTAATTGTTAGAGCAAGTAAACAAAATTTAGTAAGGGATATAATAAACTCTATCCTGTTCCAACCATCTGTCTATGCTTATGTCAATACAGTTCTTCAGTGTCTTAATTACTCTTGGATTGAATAAATTGTCCTTAACATCATCCTTGGCATACAATAAGTGCTTAATAAATGTTATTGATGGCAGCAGCAGCGGTAACTTTGGTCCAGTCACTTAACTTCCGTGAGCCTCAGTTATTTCCTCCAAAAAGTGTTCATATTAATAAATTATTTTTCCGAGTTAACCAAACAGAATAATGTACTTGAAGATATTTCAGAAAGTATGGGGAACAATGTAGGAATAACTGCTCCTGCTGATGGACTGGCACTACCAAGCACCAAGTGTCAAGGTAGAGTACACATCTGAACAGTCACCAGGTGGAACAAGAGCACCAAGGGCATGCGCAGTCATGCCATGCAGTGGTAGGGACCCCGGTGCTCTGGGAGCATAGGAGAGAAAAATGGTGAAGAGGAGCAGGAGGCTGCTTGCTGGGTGCAGCCTGCCCTCTGGTGGATGAACCTGGACAATCATATGCTCCCTGGATGTCCTGGGGCTAGCTGCTGCTAGAGAGGGTCTAATTTCCCCAGGTCCATGAACTTACTTCCAGTAGATCTGGCAGTACAGGGTAGGATAACTTTGCAAACAAAATTATCATGGTGCTCTATGTCTTTCTCCTTCTCCTCCTTCTCCTCCTCCTCTTTCTCCTCCTCCTCCTCCTCCTCCTCCTCCTTCTTTTTTTGGTACCAGGGATTGAACTCAAGGGTACTCGACCACTGAACCACATCCCCAGCCCTATTTTGTGTTTATGTAGAGACAGGGTCTCACTGAGTTGCTTAGTGCCTCGCCTTTGCTGAGGCTGGTTTTGAACTCGCGATTCTCCTGTCTCAGCCTCCCAAAGTGCCATCAGGCTTGTGCCATCACACCCAGCTAGGGACAGTTTTCAAAGGCTGAGCCACTTACCATAGGTCTCACAGTGATCCACAGAGGATGACAAGTTTGAGACCAGTCCCAACAATTTAGTGAGAATCTATCTCAAAATAAAAATAAATAAATAGGACTGAGGGATGTAGCTCAGTGGTATAAATAGATCAAGTTGGGCTGAGGATGTAGTTCAGTGGTCAAGTGCTTGCTGCTTTTTAGGAGGCCCAGGTTCAATCTCCAGCAACACACAGAAAGGTCAAGGCTCTGGAACCAGTAGGAGCTTAATATTTGCTTGCAGAATGAATGTTGAAGGGAGGAGGTGAGAAAGGGTATCTAAATTTCAAAGGCAGCAAGAAGAGATGTGTTGGAAGAGCCCAGAAACTCCCTTACCATGGCCTTGGTATCTCAAAGAAGCTGCTAGAAAGACTCTAGGTATCTCCCTAAGGAGTGGGTAAAACATAGGCTGGGTTCTCTGAAAACAGACACTGAGACAGAAGTTGAACTTCAAAGCAACCTGGCAAAAACCTTACTCCATGGACCTGCTGTAATCATTGTCTGCCTGTGTAGAACCTAAAGCCAGAATGGCCTGACCTTCAGCCCCCAGGTGGCCCTAGATGCCCAAGATGTCCTAGGAAGCATGTGGCCTTGGGTAGGCAGGGAGCATGTCTCAGCCACTGAGGTGGGTTTGGAGGAAGTAATGCTACAGGGTGTCACACAAGGACAGCAAGTCTTCCTTAGAAACTACCCCAAACTTCCACGTGCATTCAAGAAAAGCTGTTTTGGCCAGGCACAGTAATCCCAGCACTTAGGGAGGCTGAGACAGGAGAATCACAAGTTCAAAGCCAGCCTCAGCAATGGCGAGGCGCTAAGCAACTCAGTGAGACCCTGTCTCTACATAAAACACAAAATAGGGCTGGGGATGTGGCTCAGTGGTCGAGTGCCCCTGAGTTCAGTCCCTGGTACCAAAAAAAAAAAAAAAAAAAGAAATAGCTTCTTTGGGTCTACTGGCCCTTTTCCTGAGGAAACAGGAGAGGATTAAGAGAGGGGCCAACTGCAGCTGGTCTCAGGGCTACAGGGGATGCTCATCACCCTCCTCCTGTCTCCACTCTAGATAATCCCTTACCTGTGCTACCACTTCTGCTGGCCTCAGTGGCTCACCTGGTGGCATAGTCCAGAATCCTCGTCCTCAGAGCTGGAACCCTGGTTCCTAGGGCCTCCTTGGGCTGAGGTTGCATTGTCTGTTCATTTTCAACTCCAAATGAGCAAAGGGATGCCAAGAAGCCCCCTGGTGATCTGAGCTGGGATCTGCACACATCCCACCCTACCTCCGCTTAATGACTACAGCCTTACAATCAGAGTCAAACATATCTGCTGAGACAGGGAGCTAAGACCCCTCTTTTGGTGGCTGGTTCCTGGACACAGGAGCTCAGAGCACAAAAGGGGAAAAGAGCTAATAATTCAGTGCAATTCTTTGTGGTAAAAATATGAGGACTTTTTTTTTTTTGGTACCAGGGATTGAACTCAGGGGCACTCGACCACTGAGCCACATCCCCAGCCCTGTTTTGTGTTTTATGTAGAGACAGGGTCTCACTGAGTTGCTTAGTGCCTTGCTGTTGCTGAGGCTGGCTTTGAACTCACCATTCAGTTTGAGGACCAGGACCTCTGACTCTGCAAGCCCGAAGTTGCTCCCACTGGGCCCTTGGGTACTGGTGTGCAGATCTTTCTTGCTCTCATGCCTTGGTTCCTGTGCTTATATGTATAAGCAACTCAGTGAGACCCTGTTTCTACATGAAACACAAAATAGGGCTGGGGATGTGGCTCAGTGGTCGAGTACCCCTGAATTCAATCCCCAGTACCAAAAAAAAAAAAAAAAAAAAA
>PVHX01032261.1:0-14124 GCA_004024805.1 Geosciurus inauris | reverse complement strand
ATTATTAAAGTATGAAATGGAATATTTCTTGTGATGTATGACTATGAGTTTGAACTCTAACAGTGTGACATGTGTCTCAGGGCAGGATTTCTGGTTTGCATGAGATGGAACATTTATTATATAACATACCTGCTAAATAATTTGTTTGATACTTAGTATCTTTGTTGTAAATTTTTATGTGTCAAATAAGGACAATAATTTCATTCTCCCGAGGTATTTGAAGGGATTTAAAGATAAAGAGTCTGTATGTTATTAAGACTAATCAGTGCCCAATTATTGGTATATTTGTCTTTATTAAAATATAGCATTACAGTAAAAAACAATCTAATATTTATGTCATGTCTATTAATGGTTGTGGGGATTATGGTCTGTCCGGAACCTGCAGGTCGAAGGGGCACTCCCACATTCACCTAGCAGTGGAAGTCAGGAAGAGTTGGGGCCAACTGGCCCCCAGTTCTCAGCCCTCCGCTCAGGACAATCAGATGCACCAGGGAGACCAGTCAAAGCAAATACTTGTTTAATTGCGGAACAAGCATTCAACTTATAGGGCAATCAGAGAGAATGCACATAGCCAGCAGCTGTCCTTGTGACAAGGCACACAAGCTCCCTGAATTCTGTCCATGAGCTGATCACGTTCGCAGAACCAACAGTAAACCAATCACATAGTCCCTCCTTCCTCTGTGCCCTTCCCGTTTATACACTTTTTCATAATGGCTAGTCGCCATCTTGAGGGCATAGCATGGAGCTAGCTCCCCACAAATGGTAGTCTCATATTATTCTACTTCTGACATCTCAATGTCTAATTTATTCTATTTAAAGAAAATAAATTAAGGTTCAGAAGGATTGAGCAACTTTTCATTGACTATATTAAGTAGTGTGAAATTGAAGTCTTTCTGTCCTTACATTGCTTTTCCTATATGTTATTTCATTTCCTAGAAGAGGTATAACTGCATACATTTATTCATGTTTTTATTAATTCTGTCTTGATTTTGAGTAACCCACTCCCACTACTTCCTCTTGAAATTTATTTTATCTCATTTCTTTTCATTATGTGAAATTAATTTCATGTTCTTTCGTCAATGTTGTATCCTTTGATAAGAAGCTATGGTGAATTCAGAACAATTAATAATAAAAGGGCAAACAGAAATAGTTTAATATTCATTAATTTGATTCTTAGTTTTCTGTTTCCTTGATCTTTGCATTGGTTATTCCTTCAAGTGCAGAGTTCATATCAGATGATGTATTGTTCTGGTGAAACAGGGATGCAATAATCAGGGAGTATTGGGTGGTTAGTTTAATTGCTTTTCATGCTAGCTGCCACACATTTCCCTTCTGAGAATCTGCTAATCTTCTTGTTATACAAAGCAAGACTCTTGTTTATAGTCTCTGCTTCTGTGATAGAGTAGTATTGAAATTGGGCTCTGTTGCTCCTCAAACGTGACCATTGTATAGACTGAATCTCTGAATAATGTATTAATAAAAATTAAAGTTATTCAGAGTTAATTGAATTAGTCATTTCAAAAATGGCAATTAAATATCTATATAAATTTTAAGAAAGAATGAAAGGTTGTAAGAAATACAGGGGAAAGGAAGTGATTTTTCCTTTTTCAATATAACACTCAACAGAACATGTTTAACAGATGATGTGTAGGCACTGTTTTTCACATACTAAATAGAGGTACAAACCTATAACAGTTTGGTGTCCTCTAAGTCAATTGAACTCTAACAATATTGTGTTAGAACTTACAGGAACAGAGCTCAGTTCCACAACACTGCAATATCTATCTGTCTGTCTATCTGTCTATCTATCTATCTATAAAACAATATCACACATACTTTTCAACTCAAAATATGGAAAAATAATAGTTTCATTAAACATCCTGCAAGCTAAAATTCTAAATTTAGGTTGACATTGGTAGTTATAATTTTAATGTAATAGACTGTATTTAATTTTGATTTGCAACATAATGTATAAACCTGAACACTCTATTGAAGGTTCTAAAATCTGTGATTTACTTATTGTAAGAATGAACCAGATAAATTACTGCCTCAAGAAGTTAGTGACTTGAAATGATTTGGCAAGAAGGAAAGCTGTATATAACAAAAAAGAACCAATAAAAATAAAAAATAAGAAATAGTTAAATGCTGTAGAAAGAAATATCAATTTGGAATCCTTTCTAATAACATATTTGCAAAAATAAAAAATTCCAAGAAAAAAAAATGAAAGAAAGAAAGCTAAGTACTTCTTTGTATCTGGAGTGAGGATATTCTTCCGTTTCAATAACCTTCCATCAACATATGCTTTGCCACAAAAACCTCTTTCAAATTTGTAATTATTCTTCTAAAACATGTTGCATAGTTTTATAAAAAAATTGTTGAACCATCAAAGGTGGAACTTATTGATTTACCAACTGAAAAAGAATTTGATTTTAAAAATTCACAGATTATGAATCATCAAACAACTTTTAAACCAAACTATCTTGTTTATTCTAATTGGCACATATTAATTATACAGAATAGTAGGTTTCGTTGATACATGCATGAAGCACAGTTTGAAAAATTTTACTCCCATATACCAACCCCTCCCCTCCCTTCCTCTCTTTTCTCCCCTTAGTCTACATCCTCTATGTTGTCTGTCTTCCTTCTAATTTTGTGATTTCCTTTAATTTTTGTTGTTTTCCTCGCTAGCTCTCACATATGAAAGAACATGTATAGTACTTTTCTCTCTGAGTTTGACTTGTATTGCTTCACATGATGCTCTCCAGTTTCACCCATTCTTCTGTTAATGACTCAATTTTTTTCTTTTTAATAAGTCAAACTATCTTCATGCCAGGGCATTCCCAAACTTTGCCTACTGTGTCTTGATTATGTTAACACAGTGTAGTGAGGCCCCTGGCCACCTCCTGTGCCCATTAAATCTCACATGAATGACCATTTGTGTGTGTTTGTGTTTCTCCTGATTGCCAATATATCATCACTGTGTGAATGTCTTTATTGATCATTGTTTTGATAGAAACATTAAATGACATATCTCCATAGGTGAATTCATTGGAAACGAATGTATGCAATGGTGAATGCATGTTTCTGCTGTATTTTCCCTTTGGAAAAAAATGTGCAAATCAGATATAAAGTGAATATCCATCCAATTATAATTTCTGCTACACAGCCATAACTATGGTTATTTCTGCAATGTTAACATCAATGTCTTTTTTTAATTTTACAGGAAATACTACATATATAATTAGAGGGAGTAAGAGATAAAAGATGAAAACCATTCATTTCTCCATTTGTCTAAAATATACCATCATGATTTTTTGTGCATGTAGTTTGATCAAGTGATTGTCAGCAAGTCAAAACTTTGAAAAATCTTATCAGATGTAGGGTTTTCCCTTCTGCATTAGCAAGAAAGCAGAAACAAATTATTTTGTTGCTTATCCTGCAAAGCCCAGGATCCTAGTTAATATTGGGATTCTCAAAAGCCTGCCAGCTTAGCCTAAAGAGGTCCCTTGAGTCTCACGCTGACACAGTACTTGTCATGAAGGTTTTGGAAATTATTTCACATCAGTCTTTAGGGAAAGAGTGGTGGGTACTGGGGCTCATAGCTCTTGAATAAGGGTTATTTAGAACAACTAAGGACAGTTTCTCAGATTTTTTGTAAGGACTCTTGGCATTTGTTCTCTCTGGTTTGTCTAGCACACACTGATCATCAGGAATTCTCTGGCTTATAAATGTCTATAGCATGTGATGCAGGACTTTTAGTGTTTTCTGGATTTCATGATTAAATAACAATACAAAAACATCCCTTATAGAGGGAATATTAATTTACTTATAAGAAACCATGCCACTATTTAATATAGTCAACTAAGTACAGAGTGTTCAAATATATGTCCTTTGTACTATTGAAAGATAATAGGAAACACAACCACTATGAAGAACCCTATGGAAGTTTTTTAAGCAAATTCCAGTAAAAATACCACACAATCTAGCTATCCACTCCTATGTACATAACCAAAAACAAAAACAAAACTGAAATCAGAAACTCAAAGAGGTATTTACATACTTATTTTCATTTTACCATTTTTCCCAGTAGCCAAAGTAGGTGAACACCTATAAAATGCCCAGCAATAGATAAATGGGTAAAGAAAATGTGGTATACAGATATTCCTTAACTTACAATGATCTTAATCTATGATAAATCCAACATTACTTGAATAGATTGCAAGTACAAATGCATTTACTGCACCGAGTCTTCTAGCATCATAGCTGAGCAATACAGTACACTGTGTGGTACTGGAAGTTTATCCTCGTGGTTGTGCAACTGACTGGGGCTGAGGCTTGCTGCTGCCGCCCAGCATCATGAGAGAAGTCTGCAATTCACACTGGTTTCACTACTACAGGAAAATAAAAAAATCAAGAATTAGAAGTATAGTATCTATTGAATGCATACTATTTGTACGCCATTGTAAAATATTTTTAAAAACTTGAAACACCTTAAATCAGGAATTTTCGGTATCCATACAATTGAATTGTTTCAGTCCTCACAAAAGCCACACAGGTGAATCCTGGCACTTTGCCAAATGAAGTAAGTTTGTCACAGAAGGACAAACACAGCATGATTTCACTCGTGAGATGTGTAAAATGTTCATTAACTTTGTTACACAGCAGTTGTACATTTTCATGTCATTTACTATTTTTACAAGTGTATTTATATTATTACAAATTATATTCTGTAATTATGTGGCTAGTCAACTTATTTTTAAAAACTTGTTACTTTTCATTTTTCTCTGCAGGAAAAATATTCCCCAAAAAGCATTTGGATATGACAGCAAATTAAAGATACATGCAAAAGAGCATTGTGATACAATAGCAAATTAAGTATTTTATGCCAGTTGATAGTTGGAAACTATTCTCCATCCTCACTGACACTAAAAGGATCTGGAAAACTGAGAAACAAAACAAAACACAAATACCAGATATTCCACATTTTAATGATCCTGAAAGATCTCCTTTGCCATTTCCAAGTGAAGCAAGGATTCTGTCAGCCTTTGAAAGCTATGAAAAACATTTCTGGAAAACTTGTTTCTTTGATATATGCTCAGCATGTTCCCATAGCATATGGACAGTTACAAATTATGCCTAAGCTTTAATTTTTAAAGTACTTCAATGACTGATGTTTAAATATAATTTTGTTTTGAACATTTTGTTCTCTAAATAGACTCAACAGTGTTAACTCAGGATATCCAAACAGAAAAATAGCGCACATATAAACTATTTTTCTTTGTATGACAATATATAATTCCAAAGACCATTCAGGTGTGGTGGCGCATGCCTTTAATCCCAGCACTTTGGGAGGCTGAGAAAGGAGAATCGCGAGTTCAAAGCCAGCCTCAGCAAAGGCAAGGCTCTACGCAACACTGTCTCTAGACTAAAAACAAAAAACAACAACAACAAAAAAAAAACACAAAATAGGCTGGGGATATGGCTCCGTGGTTGCGTACCTCTGAGTTCAATCCTCGGTACCAAAAAAATTAAAAATAAAGACCCAAGGCCACTTTTGAAAATTAGCCATAATATAGGAAAAGATTAATACAACTAAAAATTTAGAAAATAAAATATTTTTAGAAAGGATTTTCGGAGAGTTTTTCTAGAATAGAAGGTATGGCAAACAACCACATCTACCTCTTCCACTTTCCAAGTGTGGTCCTGGTAACACCCCTAGTTATTAATAAAAGCGTCTCTGTTTGAAAGGAGCGTTAATGGCCACCATAGCACTGATAGAGAAGAAACTGAATGACTTGCAGCATAATGGAAAATGAAAGAACATTCTTTACCAGTGTGTTCATAGGAGTGGAGAAATGAACAGAAAAACTGTGGTCAGACTATAACCTACAGCATAGTAATGCACACACAACTGGCCTTTGATTTGAAAAACAGAGTAAAACCAATGTTGTTTGAATGCTTTGTTTTTATGACATGCTCTTGATAATATTGAACATTTCTCTTACTGCTTTCCTAACTAGGTATTCCTGATCTTGCCCCTGAAACTCAAGCTCTGTTTCACCTTTTTATAAAGGGTGGTGATTTATATGCTTGCTCATTTCTATGCCACCTTTTCCTGCTGATCATACAATACTGTCTTATTGGTCTTCTTATAATGCATTACTATAACTGGCATCTCTTACAGAGAAGTCTACAATAATTACTACCCTTCACTGTAAAAAAAAAAAAAAAGTCTGTCCTGAATTAACACTAGTTCTCCTTCTATTGAATGGTTAAGGTCTCTAACACCCAACAAGATGACTCTTCTCTCCAGATGCTTTCATTTATTCTTTTTCTGCATTTCTGTGAAGTGCTAGACATTTTCTAGGGCTGAAATATATCATTGAAAACAGAAATGGAACACAAAAATTAAAATCAATGCCCTGCTTGTTATAGTAGGTGGGGAGACAATAGAGATTAAAAAACATATATATTATATATATGTTGAAAAATGCAAATGTTGTGGAAAATATATAACAAAAGTAGGAGGATTTGGAGCTGTAGGCAAGTAGGTAGGATGCAATTTAAAATTGTGTTTTAAAATTTAAATTGGTGTTCAGAGTGACCCTTCCATTTTTAGACTATTCTCCCACCTTCCCAACATGACTGACTTCCCCCTTCCAACACAGTTTCTGCCCTGCCAGGTCCACCTAAGTCTGACTTTTGATATTGTTTGGATGGGTTACGTATTTGTCTGCGATGGCACATATGACATGGTTCACAGCTTAAATAGTATAAGAAAAATAAATTTATTTTCTTTCTATTCTGGGGACAGGAAATCCAAGAGCTGTTAAATTTAGAGTTCCTGAGTCCTCTCTCATTGGCTTTCAGGTGTCTGCCTTATCATTTGTCTTTGCAGGGACTTTGCTCTGTGCTCCTGGACCTCTGATCTCTCTCTGCATCACAATCTCTACTTTATATGTTACTTGGCCAACCCTAAAGATCTTATTTTAGCCTATTCACTTCTTTAAACCTCTTATTTTCACCTATTTGCTTCTTTATACTTTTTTCGAGTACAATGTATTCTGAGGTAGTGAGATTTACAGCTTCTCTATGTGTAAATTTGGGGAAGGAAAATAATCCATTCTATAAGATATTCATTGGTATGAATCTATAAATAATTCAGATTCATTGGTGTAGAAAAGTTCTATAGTTACATTTACAAGCTGACGAGCATATCCTTTTGCATTTTTTTAGGTTAACTTGTATCTGTCTCTTTACTCAATTTTGAGTTTTGTTTGAAAAGATTCTTATTTCTATTATCTAAGAGAGTGGATGGATTTGTGTAATACATCAGAAATTAGAGAGGAACTAGAAACTATTCCATATAGACAAAATAAAAATAAATATTGATGTTTTTAAACAATACTTTTAACTTCTCCATTAATTAATGGTTATATGTTGAGTGTTTATCATTTCTTTCTTCCAGGTTGTTCTCATGCTTTGTGTACAAATGAGGACCTTCCAGACAGGAAGTTTTCTTTGAGTTCATCTGCAATAAAGACCTAGAATCAAACTCCATAGCACATGTATTTGGCTTTACTAATGTCAAACTGCTTTGGAATTACATAAAATTACCTATTACATAAAATTAACACTGTATTTAAGAACTTAAATTGGCATTTATTAGGAGTTCACTATGTAGCAGACAGTCAACTAAAATTTAATGTTATTTTATTCATCACAACCTTGTATTTCATTAAATAAATCTTTTATTTATCTGTCAAGCAATGAGATATGCATTATTATTCCAGTTTATAGATGAAGAAATTGAAGTTTAGAATGCTTAAATATCTCCCTAAAGTCATATAACTCTGTATTCTTGAAAATGAATTTGAACCCAGATTTGCCTTACTTCACAACCTTAGGACTTAGCTGTGGTGCAAAACAAATTCAAAGATTAATTTCTAACATACTTTCAGTCCATCTATCAAGATACTATTAAATTGACAAAAATATTTCTAAGAGATGCTATATTTTAGATCTAGCTATTTCCTTTGTGCTATTTCTCCTCTCATTTTGCAAAGATATCTACTTTGTGCCTTGAGCCATCAATCATTAGAAGCTACGGTCCAACTTTTGCTGAAAGAAAACAATAAAAACACTTGAAATACTTTATGGAATTCAGATATTGGAATGAGTCGCCACTGCTCCATCATATTACCTTGTTTTTTTTCAGTATCCATCTAGGAGGCCAATTTAGCTTCAGTGATTGGGGTCACAACCCAGGGCTAGCAGGCTCACTCTTCTTTCTCTCTCCTTTTCTCCTACTGATTCTTCAATGGCCAGGAATAATTTATGGCTGATTTTCTCATCTTTTATAGAGTATCTATAATTATACTTTAACATTTTTATTGACTACCTTTTATAATTGCATGCTGAATCTTTTTTAGAAAAATTCCTACATCAAAACATGTAATAATTTTTTAGAACACATTCATGTATCTAGATATATATTTAATTATACCATTTTTATTTCTAATTAATTATAAAGAAAATACATCTACTTAGGTTTTCACTGTATATACTTATATATGTATATATTTATATATAGCCACTCAACACAATATGAAGTTGGCATTTGTCACTATAAGGAATTATTTCACATAGTTTTACAACAAAAAAGAAAGATATACATTACAAGAGAACTAAATAGGTTTTCGATACCATTCTGTGTTTGAAAGATGACACATATTTTACCATTCTTCTGTAAGGTTTTTATTCAAGATATCAACATTGAAGTTTTTCAAACACATTTACTAGGAATGCCCTTGAAGGTAATATTCTTTGGTAACAGCCAGTTTATGTAGAACATCAGGAAAACATGGAGGAGGGACACAACGCCCTTTTTCTGAATGAACCATATTGACAACCAATTTGCAGTATTCACAAGCCTGTCTGGAAGGTCCTTAGTGATTCAAGATTTCTGAATAGTGCAGGGTCATTAAGGTGAAATAATTTACCTTGGTGATTTTATATGTTTTAAAAAGTTTTCTCAACTCTTACCTTATTGGATTTTTAGTAGAAAAGCCTCAGGTTAAATAAGACACCTAAGGCATTGAAAGCATAGTGGTCCCATTCTCAGATTCAAACTTG
The DNA here is from genome assembly GCA_004024805.1 of Geosciurus inauris. Taxonomy (NCBI): domain Eukaryota; kingdom Metazoa; phylum Chordata; class Mammalia; order Rodentia; family Sciuridae; genus Geosciurus; species Geosciurus inauris. The sequence goes on along the minus strand of PVHX01032261.1, from coordinate 4,989 downwards.
TGCTAGGATCTAACTCCTCTTGGCTGTGTAGAGTTTTCTTTGAGTTCATCTGCAATGAAGACCTAGAATCAAACTCCATAGCACATGTATTTGGCTTTACTGATGTCAAACTGCTTTGGAATTAGCTGGGCTGGAAAGTTAGCTACATGGTCCCAAGCTTGCCTAGCATGTATGAGGATCTGGATTTGATCCCAGCTCTGCAAAATAGATAGATAAATAATAAATAGATCAATAGCTATTTCCAGTACTATTTTTAAGTTTTTGCATAAATAATTACATCATTTTACACACCAGATTTTGTATCCTGGCCCTCACAAGGCTGCTTCCCTGGATGATGTGCACTCAAGGAAAAGATGGCCATCTGTTAACAAAGTTGACTGAGCAGAGGGTTCCCTCTCTTCAGCAAGATGAAAAGTTTGTGATTTCAGGCAAAAAAAGTTTCCCACATTCCACTTTTTTAAGAGAGAAGAAAAATGAATGTTGTCTTAAAGAGAAGTTTTAAAAAATCAAATTCACAATTGAGAAGTCCATATGCTCTATAGTGGTAAATGTGAACTTCACTTTTAGTTGAGTCCTCTGCGTCATAGGATTCTTAACAATAAATACTTATGTTCTTTATTGGGCAAACATTTTCTCTCATTCACTGTAGATGTAGCAGCTGCTGTTCAAATACAGTTTCACAAAATTATTCTCTGTTCAACAACTTCTTTATGGTTTTACTAAATACTTCTACAATAGCATAAACTTCAAATATTTATGATTCAAGAGATGAATGCTTGAGACATCTCAGTAAAAGGTCCATTTTCAGTTTGACAGCTTACAATTAGCTAATATATCAGGGATGTACCTATACTAAGAAAAGAATTAACCTAAAGTACACCAAGCAACGTGCTCTTTTGGTATCTAAAGCACAGTTCCAAATATGTCTTCTCAATTATTTTTTAAAATTAGGTTTATAATGAAATGTATTACTTGAAGCAAACATTGCAAAAAGAAGCAAATATTTTGCAGGTTTAAAGACATTAATAATGGTACATGGTATGAATAAATATTTCACATGAAATTCTAACTTTCATTTCCAGTGTAATATCAAAATTCTATTTGGAAACAAACATTGAAAATGTGCTGAAATTGGATAGAGGACTGTTAGTTTCTTATGGAGTAAGCTTTGTTATACTACCACACAAAGTGACTACTTCAGAACCGGACTTTCTGTCACTTTGTGTATGATCTGAAAAGTTTCTGCACAATGATGCCAATGATATGAACTAACAACTAAAGAACATAATGTATATACTATTTAATTTTTAAATTTATATTCAATTTAACTTGCTTATTTTTAACTGGTACGGAAGAATTTAAAATTGTACATATTACATTCTGTATAGTTACCCTTTTGCCCCACAGAACACTAGACCTTTATATAAGTATCTAACCACAACTTTATAAGCATCCATAAACTTCTCACATGCTTTTTCCCACTACTCTCCATGGTCTCTGGTCACCATGGAGACCATCCTTCTCTCAACTTACATGAGATCAACTTGTATAGAGATTCTGCATAAGTAAGATCACACATGCATTTTCCTGTGCCTGGTTATTTTTCATTACATAATGATCTATAGTTCTATCCATGTTGTTGAAAATGACAGGACTTTTATTATTTTTTTTTATTGCTGAATACTACTCCATTGTGTAAATGCACAACATTTCCTTAGTCACTTCTGTGTTGATGGACACTGGTTGTTTCTATTTCTTGGCTACTGTGAATATTGCTGCAATGAGCATGGGTGTGCTGAAGTATAATAGTTTAGAACACAAGAGAAATTATTTTTGTCATTTATTTTTATTAATTAAGTAAAACTAAAATAAAATTACACACTCCCCCAAACAAAAGTTACACCTTTGAGAAAAGACCAAAATCCCAAAGTCATTCAATTTCTTGAAACCAAAGATACACTAACTTTCAAAACCCACATTCCTGGAGTCACTAGTTCTTCCACTTGAAATAAAATGTTATATTTTTATATGAAAGTTAAAACTAAATTTTACACTGTGAACTCATATGAGTCTCTATAATATTTATAATTCTATTGTCTACTCAGAATTCATAAATAGATTTATAGAGATTGATTTTTAATTGATGTGAAATGTGGAATTCTTGTTTTTGTCTTCACAATTTAGTGTTTTCCATTAATTATATTCTAGGACTTTGACTCACAATCTTAACTAAATTACCTGCTTCTTTTTATGAGTTTTGGGATAAATAGTGAGAAACATGGACAATGTTTTTTATTCTTCCCTTATTGATAACATTATAGCAACTACTTAAAGCATATGTTAGTAATTGGAAATTACTGGAAAGAGGAATGAATAGCCATATAGACACCACCAATGCATTGACCTACTGTGCACCAGTTTCACACACTTTAGTCATAGTTGTGATGATCCCGTGTATTAATTCACAAACCAATGTGAATACGAAGGAGAAAATGAAAAATTTAATACAGACCATGGCAAGAACATCAACAGAAAGAAAGCCAAGAATGCAGATGAGAAAAATCCTAAAACGAAGTAAAGAAAAAGACAAAAGAGGGGAGGGAAAGGTGCAGGGAAGAGAGAAGTGAGAAGAAGAAAGGACAAGTATGAAAGAGTGAGAATGGAAGAAAGATAATGAAAGGAAAGAAAAAATAATTTCTAGTTTACTTTCTGTGAGTTTATTTACTACCTGATGCATTAAAGTAGATTTAAGTCCATACCTAGAAATGATCACATTGATTAATCTCAATGAATATTTATGTAAATATCTCTCAACTTAATGAACATATATATGAATTTTACAAGTTTTTTTTTTTTAAATGTAGTTGATGAACACTACTAATGAAATTCTGCTTCCCACCATACGGAGGGTAACCTACTGTTTACTTTAAGATGTTTCTCATAAGGTATGTCTCTGAAATGATAAACAGCTAGACTGGTTAGAAAGACAAAAAAATAAAAAAGCAGAGAGGAAGTTAAAAATTTTATCTTTATTTGCATTTAGCAAGGAGGAGATTATGGTCTACGGATGAAAAATGTTTAAAACACCATATTATTTAGAATATGTGTCAATATTCATGTCTCAGGGATTTGATGTGAAGGAGGTGGTCTCTAATAAAGGCCAAGGTGATTCTATTCATAATGAAGACACACGTACCAAGATCTATAATGCACTTTGGAACATTGATATGGTTCAGTTGTTGTTGTTGTAGTCCCTATTATGTCAGAATCATTTTTGTTTGTCTGTTTGTTTTTTCACTTTCTAATACTAATCCTAGGACAGTAAAGAATGCACAGAATTATTTTTACTTATGGCTGTCAGTTGTCAGTTTGACTGCATGTCTCAGCTCTGCTTTCCAAACAGCATATGATTAATGAGCACAGCCCTCCACGAAGTAAATGGATGTAGACTTAACAATAAGTACTTTTTTCCCCAGCACAATAGTTTGGGAAACACAAAAGTGAAAGATTGCATGAATTTCATAAAGCATAAATAATATAAATGTAATAGATTATAAAGCTAGAATAAATGAGATGAAGGAAGTTCTGAAAAGCTACAAGAGGGGGTAAGGATAAGAATGATACTTGTCTGCATAACTGATGGCATTACAAAGTATCATTTTTTATCTCAGTCCAAGCTTCATAGCGCTATTTATATTAAATTTAAATAGTTATATTGCGAGTGCTCCATGCTAATGCCAGAGAAGTAGATTAGTATGTACACTTCAAAGCTACTTGTACTTACTAAATTTACTCAGTTTTATGACATTTAATTAAATAGAGGAATGTGTGGGCAAAATGAATTTGATTCTTACTACAGATTAATACATTGTTATCAGTTTTTCTTGGGATAGATTCTTCAGGAACCGCCATTATTATTTTTATTTAGGAAATAACATTCAGAGAAGAATTACATCTTACTCTGGGATATCTGTTCATTCATTATAACATGGATTAAAGATTCTTGGTTCTAAAAAAAACCGGTTTAAATTGAATTGATTCAAATAATGCTGGAAAGAACTAGAAAATTCAGGAATATCTTTGGCAATTGTACCATAAAGTAAGTGACAAGTTTCAGTCACTGTCTTTTTGAAATACCAGAGGACTCCTTAGATTAATTGGACTCTAGCGCCAAGATGTCTTCAGATCTCTCCTGATCCAAAGCAGCAACTGAAGAGGACTTCACAGAGGCAGAGTACCTCTGAAAGTGAGAAACCCAGATTAGTGATGGCTTGCTCACTGCATCCTGCCTTACTCATTCAATAAATACCTACCTTCTTCCAAAAGCCACCTGAAATAATCTCATCCTTATTCAATAAAATCTCAAAAACATCATTCAGCATTGATGTTAGTTTGTACCTCCTAAAGATGTCTACAGAAATAAGCCAGAAATGAGGCAGTTGTGTGTTATTGTTGAAAACACATAAAACCGAGTCAAGCAGACATTTAATCTACTTATCTACTTTTTGTAATGTATTGGCAGCAGCAGAAGAAATCTTCCTTCCTAAGCTCTACATCCTTGTGCACAGAAACCGCTTAGCATACCACATAGTGTGCGGTAAGCACTCAATCACTGCCTTCTGCAGGAAGTAGGCTAAGATCATCAATATGCTCATTTTCTGTCTTTGTTCTTTGGAAGCTTAACATATTTTCTGATATACTTGGCAAAATCTCTGATTCTGTAATTACCGAGTCATTTATACCTCATTTGATTTTAAAACAGTTTTGTAAAAGTGTTCCTTAGGGCTCACAACATCTTTTGGGAATATATAATTAGGGCTACTTAGATTGTTGTAATAAGTAATAGAGATTGCCAATAAGATGACCCATGAAACATCTGATCATTTATTAAGTGTGATAGCTCTACACTTCTATGTTTATTCAGTAATTAATTTACGATTCTACTGTATGCAAATCACAGTCTTGGACCTACCAAGAATTAATTTCTTT
>PVHX01032260.1:0-14121 GCA_004024805.1 Geosciurus inauris | reverse complement strand
GATAGATGATTGGATAAAGAAACTGTGGTATGTATACACAATGGAATATTACTCAGCAATAAGAGAGAATAAATTTATGGCATTTGCAGGTAAATGGATGGAGTTGGAGAATATCATGCTAAGTGAAGTAAGCCAATCTCAGAAAACCAAATGCCGAATGTACTCGTTGATAAGTGGATGCTGATCCATAATGTGGGGATGGACATGGAAACAATGGTGGATCTCTGTTCACAGGGGTGTAAGGGGGGAGGGGGCATGGGGACAGCAAGGGTGATGGAATATGATGGTCATAATAACTTTAACTTTATGTATGACTGCATATATGTTGTGATTCTATACAACTTACAACTAGAGAATTTATATGTTATCCTCTATCTATGTACAATGAATCAATTTACACTGTTAACATGTAAGCCTAAATAAAAAAAATTTAAAAAAAAAGTTGAATAAGACAATAAACCCAAGGAGTAACAAAAATTAAGCCTTCCTTCTTGAGTTCTATCTGTGTTAGATTTAAAATATAGAACTTAAGAGTTTCAGTTTCAGGCCACATTAGGCAACAATACATTTGTTTGTACTCTTAAAATTTAAAAAAAAAAAATAGTACTTTTCTTTTCCATATGTGAATTTAGAGAGCAGTACTAGCATTGACAAATTTAAAATTTAGGTGCATTGAGACATTGGTTTAATTCCTAGTTTTGGCATCATTCAACATAACTTGTAAACCTGTTTCCTGGGGGGTTTTGTTGTTATTTTTTATTTTATTTTGGGGGGTGTTTTTTTGCCATTTTTAGTAATAAGAGGTGAATAGTAACAGTAACTTTCTATATCTTACTTTAATTTTTTTTTTCCCCATTGCTGGGGATCAACCCAGGGCCTTTCAGATGCTAGGCTAGAACTTGACTACTGAGGTACACCCTCAGCCCTTACACACTACTTTAATCTAACATTCATTTAGTCCATCATTTTAACCATAGTATAAGATCAGTATCTTATCTATGAACAATATTGATTCTGCTACACATGCTTTTACTTAATAGAGAAGTTAAGAGCAATTTAAAATTTTAAAAGCATTTACTAATGTCATTACCTTTGAAATCATAGACATGAAAAATTTGAGATAAAAATTTTAATTTAAGCCGGGCGCGGTGGCTCAAGCCTGTAATCCCAGCACTTAGGGAGGCTGAGACAGGAGAATCGCGAGTTCAAAGCCAGCCTCAGCAATGGTGAGGTGCTAAGCAACTTAGTGAGACCTTTTCTCTACATAAAACACAAAATAGGGCTGGGGATGTGGCTCAGTGGTCGAGTACCCCTGAGTTCAATCCCCAGTACCAAAAAAAAAATTTTTTTAATTTAAATTTTATATATCAAATAGGGAATATATTTGCATTGTTTAAAATTTAAAAGGCAAGAAAATTACATACAGTGGAAAGTATAAAAAATGATGAGATCACCCTCAATAATTGAAATAAAAAACAAAATTATGTTTATTGCTTACTAGAAGGAATTTCTATGCAGGTACACAGTTGCTCCACAAAGCAGAATGCACATTTTATTTAACTTAGGATTTGGAGGAGACATGAAATTCAGAGATTGTCTAGCTTTTAAGTTGACAGCATCTGGGGAAATATCATTACTTGGGTGAAACTGTTGGTTAGCGCTTATGGTACACTTATTGGTGTGAATTTGTCCCTGACTACCTGACTTGAAAAAGTTAGGCACTAACACTAGTTGCTTTACAAAAGTGTGTTCACTGAGTGGAGAGTTGTCTCTGATTAATTAAACAGGCTAACAACAGTTCTCATGGCTAATATTAACTATGACAACAGAATAATCATTTTTTTCCCAAGTTGTGAGAACTTTATTTTCAATTTCCTCTTTTGATATATATCCTTCTAGTAGAAGAAACTATCAAAGATTCACCCAACTGCTGTTGTTTATTCTTTTTAGCAAGATTTTATCTGTGGATATCTGACTTAGTTTATGCATTAATTGTGATTTCATCCTCCTATGTGTGAATCATCTGTTGGCACAGTGATTGTGCAGAATCATCTTAAGACTCTGGTCAATGGTTTAAAAAAAATCTGAGACAAACAAATATATGTATTATAAGAAGTGACTGGAGGGTACTCCTGGATTATGATCCCAGATTTTCCAGATGTGGCCAAGAAAACAAGTACTAAGGACTCATTGAGTTTACTTTGCATAGCCTTTTGTAGTTACCTCTCTTTTTAAAATTTTTATTTGTTCTTTTAAGTTATACATGACAGTGGAATCTATTTTGATGTATTTATACAGCATGGAATACATCTTATTCTAAAAAGGATCTCAGTCTTGTGGATGTACACAGTGTTGAGATTTACTGTGGTGTATTCATATATGTACAAAGGAAAGTTAAGTCAGATTCATTCCATCATCTTTGCTGTTCCTATCCTCTCTTCCTATCCTTCATTCCCCTTTGTCTAGTCCACTGAACTTTGTTCTTCCTCTCCCTACCTTGTTGTGTGTTAGCATCTACATAACAGAACATTAGATGTTTGGTTTGGAAGGATTGGCTTATATCACTTAGCATGGTAGTCCATTTACTGGCAAGTCATAAAGTTATTCTTCTTTATGACTGAGTAATATTCCATTGTGAATATTCACCACAGTTTCTGTATCCATTTATCTATTGATGGGCATCTAGATTGGTTCCATAACTTAGCTATTGTGAATTGTGCTGCTATGAACATTAATGTGGCTGCATCACTGTAGTATGCTGGTTTTAACTCCTTTGGGTATATATCAAGGAGTGGGATAACTGGGTCAAATGGTGGTTCCATTACTAGTAGTTACCTCTTTTAATTACTACAGATATTTTTACTTGTAGTGTTACCAACCTGCAGTATTAGCACTGGTCCTTTGGGTTATAGAATGTAAACTGGTCTTAAGCTATCTGTTGTAATTACTATGTTAACCAAAAGCAGGCAACTTGAATACCGCTAAGAGTGGTGTGACTCCAATGGATGGGATCAGTATCTTCAGGAGTTTTTTGTTTTTCCAAAGGAGTTTGTAGTAGTCTTCTATTATCTGAGGTTTCAGTTAGCTATGGTCATCTGCTGTCTGAAAGTATTAAATGGAAAATTCCAGAAATAAACAATTCATAAGCTTTAAACTGCATGCTATTCTGAGCAGCGTGATAAAACCTTACCAGGTCCTCTCCTTTCCTGCCTGGGATGTGAATTATCCTTTTGCCTAGCTTATGCATGCTTATACATGGGAATAATTTAGTAGCCATCTTAAAGAGCGATTGTCACTACATTATAGTGCTTGTGTTCAGGTAACTCTTATGCAGTAACCTAAGGCTATGTTACAATGCCTACATCATTCACCTCACATTATCTCATCAGGTAGGTATTGTATCATCACACATCATCACAAGAAGGGTAAGTACAGTACAATAAGATCTTTTTTTGAGAGAGAGACTGCAATCATATAACTTATTACAGTATACAGGTTGAACAACCCTACTGTTTTGCTTTTTGTTTTTGGTATTGGGGATTGCACTGAGAGACTACCACTGAGCTGTATCCCCAGATTTTTTTTTTATTTTGAGACAGGGTCTGGCTAAGTTACCCAGTCTGACCTCAAACTTGGAATTTTCCTGCCTCAGCCTCCTCAATTGCTGGGATTACAGGCATGTACCACCATACTTGCCTCTGAAACACTTTTAAGCACTGACATGATACCGCAAGTGGAAAATTCCACACCATGAAACTTTGTTTCATGCACAGAATTATTCAAAATTTTGTATAGTGGGGGCTGGGGGTTATAGCTCTATAGTTCTATAGGTAGAACATGTGTTTAGCATGCATAAGACCCTGTATTCAATCTCCAGCACAAAACAAAACAAAACAAAACAAAACACCAGAAAGAAAAAAAAAGAAATGGCACTGATTTCCATTAATGATAGAGATTTATACATGTGGACACATTGGATTTAAAGGTTGTGTATGAGATCTTTTGACTCATACAAGATGTTTTAACTGACTGATTTAGTTACTGCTTGTAATTGCTCTGAGACAAGGAGACTATTTGGCTCTTAATGTATAGGTTATGATAGGCAATGGTTCCTCCTTGTGTTCAACCTACATTTTCCTGTTTGCAAAAAAAGAGATGTTTATGATAATCTAGGAAGAAACAATCAATAATCTTACAGTTTGTTCTAGTTGGATTGAATGTGAAGTCTTTTGCCCATAGTGATTTGGGAACCATACTGATTTCATTGGTAATCAACCCATAAAGGCAGAATCTTTGTCAAAGAGTAACATAACTTTTTTATTGTTCTTGCTACAAGGGCATTGCCCCTGTAGCACCATAACTTTTTATTTTTCAGCACGACTTGTAAGCTGTTCTTTCATTGAATGTTCATAAGCAGAAGTAACATGTCCATTTTTCCCTTTTTTCCTTATTCTTTCTTTTTTTTAATAAAAAATTTTATAGTATAAATTTCTTTTGGAATTCAGAATTGGGAAAAATATTACTTCATGTTTTAGATTGTAAGAGCTATATATAATTTTTTTTACTTTTATTTTGACTAACAGGTAAGTGAGAGCTAAATATTGTGCTAAATTTAAGTAGGATCCTATAATCTAGATTTTGTTATTACAGTATTCTCTATCTTCCTTATTACTAGTATATTGTTAAAAGTTTTATAATTAACAACCGATAGCTAATAGTCTTCTTGTTTTTTGCATGTTTCCAACATTAATTTAGTAGAATTAAGAGAATAAGTAAATGAAAGATCAAGGTTAAAAACAAAAAAATAATAGAAGTATAGAGCAGCTTTTTTAGTTGTGATAATTTGTATTTTTAAAATTACAGAGAAAGTTTTTTTAACAAAGATCTTTAAAAAATGCTTTAACTTCTTCAGTGAATCTTTAAATATTGATATTTTGTTGAATAAAACTGATAACAAAGACTTTTTAAATAACAGAATATTATCAGAATCTGTTTAGTACTGAAAAAATAAATTAGCCTAAAAAATGCTCCAGTCATCATTTTGATTATTACAATCTTTTCTTTTGGAATTCTGCATCACAAAATACTTTCATACACATCACTTTATTCAATATTTCCAACAACTTAGGTGGAATATATACTATTTCCGTTTTTTCAATGAAGAAATTAATCCTCATAGGAGTGTAATGACTTCCTCCAGCTCACATAGGGAGTAAATGGAAAAGCTTGATTAATAAACCCAGTTTTTTTTTTTTGTTTTTTTTTTAATTTGGTGCTGGGGATTAAACACAGGACTTTCTGCATGCTAAGCATACACTTTACCACTGAGCTATACCCCTATCCCCTACTATCTCTCTTAAAAGGAAAACTTTATTATTCAAAGTTTGGAGTCATTAAAATATTTTAGGGGCTGGAGATATAGTTTGGTGGTACAGTGCTTGTCTAGATTTAATCCCCAGTGCTACAAATAATAATGATAATTAAAACAAAAATTGTGTTGCTACTCCACCAAGTTAACTTCAAATTTTATCTTTTATTCCCCTCCAAAAGATAATTGATGTGTGAATTTATTAATTTTTTCAACAAATACTTACTAAATACCTACTATGTGATTCATTTGTAAGAAAGAGATAATAATGAGTAAAATATTCAAAATTTCTTCCCACATAGAATTTATGTTCCAAGAAAGAGAATAATTAATTAAAAGAAAAATAAAATCATTTCAAAAGTTGTTTGTTTGTTTGTTTGTTTGTTTGTTTTACACTGGGAATTGAACCCAGGGGTGCTTAGCCACTGAGCCATGTCCTCAGCCCTTTTTTATATTTTATTTAGAGATAGGGTCTCGCTAAGTTGCTGAGGCTAGCTTTGAGCTTGTAATCCTCCTGCCTCAGCCTCCCAAGTCACTGAGAGGCTTGCACCACCACACCTGGCTCCAAAGTGTTTTTGAAAGAACTAATTCAGAAGCTGAACAAGAAAACAGTGGAAAAGTGAGGGAGATTGGAAAAACAGACCAGATCTCTCTGCAGAGGTGCTATGTAAGCTTTAACCAGAAGGAGAATCAGGTATCCATATGAAAAGATATGAGAAGAATCTGCCAAATGGAGAGAACACTATGTACAAAGTCCCTAAAATACAAATGAGCTTCATTTGTTCTAAGATCTAAAAGATCAGTGTAGCTGATATTATATAGCAGAAGTGGAGACTAGGTTGGATAGAGAGACAAAGGCTAATGTGTGCAGCACATTGTAACCTAATGTAGGCAGCACATTGTAAAAACTAAAGGTAGACACTAGAAAAATTCAATTCCAATTGCAGAAAGTATTTTTAGATATCCTTTTGATTTGAAAATTTATTTTTCTACTTTAGATATTTTTAGTATGCTATATCCATGCATACTAAACAATCAGTTGTAAACATAATGATTTCTTCAGAACCCTTGATGAATTCTTTCTGTAACCTTAACATTAGAAAAGGCAATTAAATAACATGTTATTAGTACTGAACCAAATGGTGGGATAGGTAGTATTGTGGTTTAAAGGAGGTATTATTGATTTACTAGGGATGATATTTTTTGTTTGGTTGGTTTTTGCAGTACTGGGAATTGAACCCTGGGACACTGTACCACTGACAAGCTGCATCCTCAGCCTTTTATTTTTTGAGACAGGGAATTGCTAAATTGCCCAGGCTGGCCTTGAACTTGCAATCCTCTTGCCACAGCCTCTCAAGTCACTAGGATTATAGACATAAGCCACTATGCCTGACTTTTTCTTTCCTTTTCTATGAACATTATCAGTTAATAGGCTACCAAAGAGTTAGAATCTTGTGGATTTTAATTAGTCAATTCATAGTACTAAAATTTTTCTCTAAAGGTATATCAGAAGGAAAAGCTAGAAAGTTTAATGCATCTTCTGAAATAATATGATAAATATATTAAAAATAAATTCAGCAATTTATTTTAAATTCTAGCAGAAGGATAAAGCAAGATTTTTTTTTCTTCCTTATCAGGCATGTCCATTTGTCATTGATGTCTATGCAGAAAAATGCAAGCCAAGAATTAAAGCTGTCCATATGGAGGGATGCAGTGGACAACTTGAGAAGGCCATCTGTAAATCTGTCCTTAACAAGGGTGATACCAAAATAATGGATGGCTATGAAAATATAATCATACATACTTACAATTGTGACACCTGGATAACATCAGTTATTGAAAATAAGGTATCAGTTATGAGGTGGTTCTCCATGTTTTGCTACAAATTTTACTAATATGTTATCTTCTTTCATACTTTATTTTTACATGGTAATTAAATATCCCACTATATTAATAATACTTATAATGGATAAATATTCTTTCTCTTGAGGTTTCTAAATTGAACTGAGCATGATAATTCTTACGAATTTTAAAGGCTTGAGATCACTCTTTTTCTTTTAAAATAGGAAAATAAAATATTTGGAAATCATTGAAGATAAAGCATAATCTGGATATAAAGTGTTTAGCTTGTTATCATAATAAGGGTATCAGAAAATGTAAAACATGGTCTCTGCTTTCAAGGAGTTTATGGACTAGTTGGAAAGACAAAATTAATATTCTTGAAAGAGATCAGAGAATAATTAAATGGTAAATTATATAGTACTGTTTATACGTGCAGTAATTTTATTCTATGTGTATCTCTCATAGCTGTTTTTAGTTTGGACCATAGAAGTTAAGAATGTGATGAAGGAGACTATTGTGTGGGATTTAAGCATTGCTGGATGCCTACAATTTAGACATACTAAGAGACAACCTGTAGAAGCAAGGCAAACAGTATAGGGAGAAACATGGGGAAGAGTCAATATGAATTACAGAGGAAGAAGGGAATAGCTGCTTTGCAGAAGTAGACAGCTTTGTTAGAAGTACTAGGAAGTAAAATAACACTGATGGGGTAGGTTCAGATTATATATATTATCCTGAAAACAACATAGAGGAGTTTGGGTTTAAAATAAGCTAGGGTCTCAAACTAGTAAATTTCAGTCGTCAAATGGATCATAAACCCTTAGAGGATGGTTCCTAAGATACAACAGATTTCCTTTTCTGCCTTCTTTGTTTCATTAGGATTAAAAGTGTGGAAGGGAATCAGTATCTTATCCCAATCTTTCTGCTCTGCTATTATCCATCATTGCATACCTTCCTACTACCTCTTTCACCTCAAGAAAAATTAAGTAAACTTCCTTTACCACAATATGGTTAATAATACGTTTTAGAGCTTATCATTTGTCAGGCATTTATATATATTAAGGCATTTACTTCTCACAACACCTTATGAGGTAAGTACTATCCCTATTTTACACACAGGAACCTGATGCACAGTGAGATTAAGTTACTTGCAAAAGGTTATATAGCTAAATAATGGAAGAGTTGAGAAATATATCCAGATAATCTAACATTATACTTTGTAGTAATTGTTAGGGAATGATTACAGGCTCTTTAGCATAGGAATATTTTGAGCCCTGCATCTCTTCTGTTTATCAGTTTCATTCTGCCTTCTCTTGCTTCCTATCCAGCCTAGAAGCCATTATTGTTTTAATTGCAGTTGTTACTTCTTCCATCAAGTCTTCCTAGAAACGAAGTCCATATCTAATGTTGATTTTCTATGTTTCTGTAGTTCCTTATGAATACCTCTGTTCTAAGTCTTAGCAGAAGGTTTTATAATTGTTATTTTATTTGTCTGTCTCCCTTAGACTGTGAACTAGCTCACTGGGGTCAGGAATTGTATCTTTTATATCAGTGTCCCTAGGGCCTACAACTGTGCCTAACACACAGTTAATATTAAATAAATATGTTTATTGAATGAGTGAATGAGGAAGTAACAATTTAATGGATGTTTCAGGCATACTAGTTGGAAGGTGGTATCAGAGTGAATGAAAGGCAGAAAAACTAAAAGAAATACAGACTATTATTTTAGTAAACCAAGGATGAAATAATGTGGCCTTAGTAAACGCAATGGCCTAGGAATGAAGATAAATGGTATATCCAAGTCACATTTAGAAGAAAAAGAGTATATAGTTGGTGACAGATTAGAAAGAGTGAGAAAAAGCCATAGATACAAATTTGAGAGGAGCCAGTTTGTATGAATTTATAATGGAGTTTATTATATTAAAACAAAATTTCAAGACTTATTCTGAAGTTTATATATGTGTGTATTTATTAAAGAAAAAAAACTAACAATTTATAAATTTTTATAGTCAGATAATAAAGTGATTATTCACATCAACAATGAGCTGAGTAAAAACTGCATAAACAACAGAGGACTCAATGTGTTTGCAGTTGAAGTGGCACCAAAATCTACAATGGTAATACATTACTTTCTACTTAAAGCCTTTGTCTCATCTCCTTGAAAATGACTTTTGCTATTAATGTTATAAACAAACATGTAGATATGGGATGAAGTGAAAAATTATTTTGTAAGTGTGATATTCACATCAGTGTCATCCTGTACCCAAAGACAGAATACTTTGATTCTAATCTAACTCTCACTATTTGGTTGAGTGACTATGGGAAGTTCACTATTCTGTTTCAGTATCCTTAAAGGTAAAATTAAAATAATATCACTAGTTTTAGGTACTTAACAAGATTAATGTAAAGATAAAAATAAAATGATATACATGCAAGCACTTTTGAGCATCACATAGGAAAATGCAAAGCAATATTAATGTTAGTATTAATAGTAATAAGAATTTTAATGACCCCAAATATTTTTATCTACATTAAGATTTCCTAAGATTACCTGAGATAAGCCTGAGTTTTAGATAAGCCACTACATCAAGACTAACAATGAGCTGTAGATCTGGTGTTAGCAGAACTCTGGGTTTCTAATTTAGCTGTGAATTCAAAGGCAAGGATAGATCAGTAGACTTCCAAGCTCTAGTGAAGGAACAAAGAAAATAATTGTTTATTCTTACCCTTTCTTTCTCCATACTGTCCATAGAATTCTAAAGCATTCTAGAATGATTCAAGGTAAATCATGAAGAGAGATTATCTTTTATATTTTTCCATTTAAGATTTTATGAGCCAAGTGAAGTGGCGCACGTTTGTAATCTCAGCAGCTTGGGAAGCTAAGGCAGGAGGATCGTGAGTTCAAAGCCAGCCTCAGCAAAAGCGAGGCATTAAGCAACTCAGTAAGACCCTGTCTCTAAATAAAATACAAAATAGGGCTGGGGATGTGGCTCATTGGTCAAGTGCCCCTGAGTTCAATCCCAGTACCCCCCACCCCAAAAATAAAATTTAGGAAATGCTTAGTGAGGAAAGGATTATTTACTATACATTCCACCATCCATCTTCACCCGTATTTACAGACTAACAGGTACTTTGTTAGGTAGGCTTTAGACTGGATTATTCTGTTAGACCTTAGATCATAGATTGCAAGTCTCTGCTAAGGACAAATATTACTGAATTTTATCTGCACAGATTTTGTTCTTGTGTTGTGTTTGTCTTGCTGTGTTGCTCAGGCTAGTCTCAAACTTGTGAGCCAACCATCCTGCCCAGCCTTCTAAGTACCTGGGACTAAAGGCACAGGGATATTTTTATACAAGTCATAGAAATATTTTCCTATTGAAAATTAGTACAAGAAAAATAAATGCTTTCTATATTTTTTTGTATGCAGGTTTGTCAACATGTAATGCCTCTGAATGAACGTCAAGAATGGATATATTATTGTGTATATTCCCTTATATAGTAAATAATTTCACTTGGCACCATCAAACTAAGAATTATTTTAGATTTAGTCTTTATTTATTAACTAAATGCCATTCGGTTTAACTGATGTACCTAATAATCTATTTAATTTATATATATTTGTATATTATGTCATTATATACTTTATTATTAAAATATAAATAATGTTTTTATGTGTGGCCTTTTATTAATTCAATGGGAAATCCAAGCACATTTTTGTTTATGAAGAGTAAATAAAAAAATTTACACATAAACTTTTAAAAAGTAATGTTTAATGAATTCTGTACTTTTGGATTATCTTACTCATAATAAAACTAAACTATAAATATAAAAATAGCCATTTAATTTTCCAGTCATAAAAAAATTAAGGCAAAATTTGGAGAATTTCTATGTTAAGAATCCAAAACCTAACAACAGTAGTAGGAATATTTTGTTCTAACAAATACTTATTCTAACAAATATTTTGTTCTAACAAATAATATAATATTGTTTGTTGCTTTTAAGTAAGTGTGCTTTGAAATAATAGGAGTTATAAGTAGTATTTAATGAAACAATACATGGCATGAAAAGTGATATTAAGCAAGTAAGAACTGTATGGCAATATCAATAACAAAATGCTTGGCCAGGAAATGTTAACTTCTGAAATATGAATACCATATGGCAGATATTATTTTTGTACCCAGTACATGTTAGCACATAGTTTAAATGTCATTTAGGTTTTTGGCCTTTGATTTAGATATCTATAAAATATCTTAGACTTAATTCAAGACTTTAAATGCTTGACTCAGGTTTTAGTTTGATCTTTAGCACCTTAAAAAAAAACAAAGTTTTTAGCATAATAAACATAATCTTTGCCTCAAGTTGTAAAGGAATTTTTATATTAGGATGATAGGTGACATAAAATGGTATCATTGAAACATGGAGAGTCAAAGAAAGAAAATAATGAGCACTTAAACCTAGCCTGTTATCACCATCACTACTTAGGTATACCAAGCCTTTTCTTTTCCTCCTACTACTCACTTATTGTAAGAGGAAAAAGCAAAACAAACAAAAAAACGTCCTAACATAGTCCCATTTCATTTAGTCAGTGGAAAAGACATTTTATTTCAAGCTGAACTTTCTTACAAGAAAATGAAAACACCAGGGAACCTGATACATAATGAATATAAACTAGGTTAAATTTTTGGACCTTTAGGTAAAAATTACTTTTGAAGGCTTACTCAAGCATTGTTATACTGGATTATCTAGAAAAAATACAAGTCTTCAAATGCTTGACTCAGGTTTTAGTAATTCTTTAACCAACTAATTTATAATTGATTAATGTATAAGAATGTTTTCTTTAAATTTGTTAGGTGCTTCTCTTTTTCAAGGTAGTTTTGCAGAGTTTTGCATGTAATTTTCAAAGATAACTGCCTGTGATTTAAATTAAAAAGCAGAATTTGGGATGGGGATATAGCTCAGTGGTAGAGCACCAGCCTAGCATGTGGGAGGCCCTGCGATTAATCCCTAGCATGACATAAGAATAAAATTTTAAAAATTATCTCCATCATCATAAAAATAAATTTAAAAAATAAAAAGCATAAGGATCCAGCTTACTAAAAAAGCATCTGATGCCCCAGATCTCTATTGTGTTCTAGATTCCATTCCTGCCTGTCTCCTCAATGTCCCAGTGAGTTCTATCTATAAACATTCCTTCAATATTGGCTCTTCCCCATTATTATTCACCAGTTCTTAGACTCTTTAAGAAGACTTTTGTAGGCTGGGGGATGTGGCTCAGTGGTAGAATACTTGCCTAGCATGTTGCAAGGTCCTGGGTTTGATCCCTAAAAAAAGAAGCAGCAGCAGCTTCTGATTTTCCATCCTTATCTTATTTCTGCCCTCTATGAAAGGACTTCAAAGAATTGTCCACATTTGCT
The DNA here is from genome assembly GCA_004024805.1 of Geosciurus inauris. Lineage (NCBI taxonomy): Eukaryota > Metazoa > Chordata > Mammalia > Rodentia > Sciuridae > Geosciurus > Geosciurus inauris. Next base: position 1,497 of record PVHX01032260.1, on the reverse strand, counting down.
GTACATACTTTCTTTTCTCCTATTAATTCAAATAGTGGTTGTTTCCTCCCAACACATCAAAAAGTTCTCATTATTAAATCCAGTGGTATTTTGAAGTCTTCTCTCCAGTGTTGGACAGTATTGATCTTTCTGGACACCATATTTTCATAGTTTCTTCCCACCCTCCACCACACATGCATGCTCCTAACCCCCAGTGGCTGTTTGTTATCATTATAGTTTTTGTGGTTTTTGAGATTGTCATGTAAATAAGATCATATAATAGGTATGTTTTTGAAACTAAATTCTTTTATTCATCCTAATACCTTTAGGAATCATCTAAATTATATGTATCAGTAGTTAGTTCTGTTTATTTCTCAGTAGTATTTTTATATGATTGTGTCATTTTGTTTATTCATTCATCTGTATTGATTCAAGTTTTACCAATTATTAATAGAGCTGCCATTAAACATTTATGTACAGGTTTTAATGTAAACAGCTTTCATTCTCTAGTATATATGCAGAGATGTAATTTCTGGGTCTCATAGTAAATGTACGTTTGACTTTTAAACAAACTGCCAATGTGGTGAGCACAGTGGTGCACACCTGTAGTCCCAGTTACTTAGGAGGTTGAGGCACGAGAATCACAAGTTCAAGGTTAGCCTGGACAACTTAGAACCTCTCTCAAAATAAAAGGCTTAGGGTACAGCACCCCTGGATTCAATCCCCAGTACCAAAAGGAAGAGGAAGGGGAGAGGAGCAGTAGCAGCAGCAGCAGCTTCCAGAGTGGCTGTACCATTTTGCATTTTTACCAGCAATGTATGAGATTTCTAATTGTTCTGCATCCTTGTCAGCATTTGATTTTGTCCCTATTATTTATTTTAGCCATTAAAACAGATGTACAATGGTGTCTCATTGTGGTTTTAATTGCTTTTCCTCAATGGCTAATAATACCGAGGAACTTTTGACATGCTTTTTTGCCATCAGTATATGTTGTTTTGATAAGATGTTTCTTTAACTCTTTTGCCTATTTTTAAATTGAGCTGTTTGCTTTCTTGGGGGCAATTAAAATGTTTATTATATTATCTTTTCTAATTAATTGTATCTCTCCATTTATTTAGATTTTCTTTTATTTCTTTCATCAACATTTTGTATGTAGCATTTCTTGTACATCCTTTACCAGATTTATACGTATTTTATGAACTCTAAATGATATTTTTTAAAAATTCAGTTTGCAGTGTACATTTTTAATACATAAACAACAAACTTTTTTGCGTTGGTCTAATATTACAACACCATTTCTTTTTTTTTAATTTTTTATTTTTCTCAAAAGTTGAATTTTAATACATAACAGAAAAAAACAAATTTTCAGAAGCTGTACACACTATTCACTGAAAACATTTGTTGAGGCAAATGGAAAAAAAATTGTTACAATCATAATTTTTCTAACTTTGCACAAAATTATAAGCAGATTACATTCTTCATATTAAACATCTTTATATGCACTTTCAATGAACAGTA
>PVHX01032259.1:0-14127 GCA_004024805.1 Geosciurus inauris | reverse complement strand
TTTTGAGACAGGGTCTTGCTAAGTTGCTAAGGATCTCACTAAATGGCCAAAGCTGGCCTGGAACTTGTGATCCTTATGCCTCAGCCTCCAAAATCGCTGGGATTACAGGCATGCAATACCATGCTCTGGAGACACAGGCTCTAGAGTTGAATGGGCCAGGAAACTCAAGCTTTGACCATCTTTGGTCTCAAGTTAAGTCCTTAATATCTACCCCTCAATTTTTTCATTTGTAGAAATCAAGATAATAATAATAATAGTTCCCACCTTACACAACTTTTATTGTGATGATTGGATAACACATGCTATTTGTGAGCAGTGCCTGGCAATAGTATCCCCAAAACTTCAGCTGTCATCGTCATCACCACCATCAGTATGAAAACTTTCTGATCCACCCCCCCCCAAGAGTGGATTAGGTACTTGTGGTGAGTACACTCCCAGAATAAGTATTTCATTTTTATAATACCTGTCACAGTGTACTGTATTTGTTGCCTTCACTTGTGTATTTCTTGCACTAAATCTTAAACTTTTTGAAACCGTGGTTGGCCATTATATCCACAAGCTCAAGACTACCCTGAGATGCATAGAATATTGTAGCTATGTAAGTCACCAATTTGCTGGCCCCTATAGGACTTACTCTGAGAGTTCTTGCCATCCTGAAAGCATCCATGTTTGGGTTGCTGTAACACTGAATCAGATCAGACTTTCACTTTAGAACAATAAGTAAGAATATCTTCTGGGAAGATACTCCTAATTCGAAAAAGATACAGATGTAAATTCTGTTTTATTATGATTTATAAGTGAATGTCAATTTCCTTTTATAGGAGTTTGACATTTATTTTCAACAGTTAACCACTGAATTCATTTTCATGAACAAGCTTGAATTGCTCAACTTAATTTCATTACAGAAGAAACTCTAAAAGCCAATTCTATTTCCAAACTATAATTGCCATCATTTGAATTCAATAAGCAAAGACATCTTCCTTTACTTTTGAGGAGTAGATGCCTGGTTTTAGAAGAACCAACTTTACCATAACCCATGTGCAAGACATTTCTCCAGGTGACTTCGAACTAACCCAGTTCTCCCCACTTTCTCACTTGTAGGTCTCCAGAATAAATGTTGGATATGCTGGGAACACAGTGAATATCCTGAGATATGCAGAAACAACCCAGACCTTGTTCCTTCCCTTCTTTTGGAATATACTGCGTTGAGTTAGGGAGGAACTGTCCTGGACATGCCAGATTTTGTTCCACTCTCCTCTGCAAATGGGATGTCTTTTGAAACATTGCCCAGTGGATCCTGTGGCCCCTGGGTTATATCACCTGGGGTGGACCACCTTTTGGGGTCCCTCACATGGTGATGCAAGTGGGGCCATGTAGTCAACACTCCACGCACCTTGTGGTGGCTTTTTCAAGCCTCAAGTCATACAGAACCAGCTCATAAATGATCCTAGGCTTCTTTTGTCCCTTGATGCCTATCTATAAGTAATACATCTGCTTCATGTAATTTGTTGCCTGCAAGTGTGTTCTGTTTTACTGGACCCTGAAAAATGGGTGCCCAGCACACATTGAACCTGCTCTGTACCATGTATCCCTGGGAAAGAAAAAAGGGCCTGACAGCTTGCCCTGTATGGTGTTTCAGCAAACTGAGCACTGGACAGTGTACAGAAAAGAGGTGAGCTATGCAAAACTGGTTGGTTCTTTCCATTACTGCTCCTCTAGTAAATCCCTTACGAATTTCCCAGTTACTTTCTGATCTACATGTTAAAAATTGTCTTGCTAATTTTATAAGCATCTTATATGCCAAAACATAGGAATGAAAAGTCATTCAACAAGCATTAATATTATAAAAAGATTATTTAATGAAGATGAGCAGCAATGTTAATACAAAACTCTTTCTCAAGACCTTTGACAGATGTTAGGCCCACTTTCCATCTTTATATTTAGGAAGGTATCACTTTTGAAGTCATAAAAAACAAAAAATTTCTTGCTAAGGTATATCAGTAGCCAGGGGATCTATAATGGCCATTGGAGAATCATATGACAAAGACAAGACAGAAGGAACCACAACCTCAAAGCAGTTTCCATAAGCTCTGTAGGGAAAGTGACTGAGAATTTATCATGTAAACCAGACTATGGTTGCGTGTGAAAGGGGGTGCCCTTATAATTACACCAGAAGACCAGGTATAAGTAAATCAGGAGTTGTAACCCAGAATATACAGTCATCTTATAAATACATCCTTTTTATCTCTGAGACATAAGGGCAAGCCAGTCATTCTGTACCTTGATTCTTGTTCCAAAATGGCAGGCTTAACACAATAGAGTTTTGCACTAAGAGTTTGTAAGTGGTTAGGAGGAAAGTCTGTGTACCCTGGAAAATGCACAGCTTATGTTTACCCTTGGAGAAATGTGTAAGTCAGCTTTCCATCACTCTGACAAAATACCTGAAAAAATCAACTGAAAGGAGAAAAGAGTTATTCTGGCTCCCAGTTTCAGAGGTTTTAGTCCATGGCCAGCTGGTTCCATGGAGTTTAGGCCTGTGGCCCGGCAGAACATGATGGCAGGGAGCACATGGTACAGCAAAGCTGCTCACTTCATGGCGACTACAGAGCAAAGAGAGAGAAGAGCTCACTTTTATAATAAAGCCCCTCCCCACAAGCAAGCTCGTTAAGCTTTCTTTTTTTTGGTACTGGAGATTGAAGTCAGGGGCACTTGACCACTGAGCCACATCCCCAGCCCTATTTTGTGTTTTATTTAGAGACAGGGTCTCACTGAGTTGCTTAGCACCTCGCCGTTGCTGAGGCTGGCTTTGAACTCACAATTCTCCTGTCTCAGCCTCCCAAAGTGGTGGGATTACGGGCGTACACCATTGCACCTGGCTCAAGTTCAGATACTTTTAAGAGAAGCTTTAAAAGAAGATAGCTCTGTCATTGGGGAAATAGTATTATTATAATCTATGTAATGGTGTACAAAGAATGCAAAATTATACTGTTTGCATTTGAAAAATATTCCTATAAGTGTACCATGAAAGAATTCTAAGTTCTAGGCACTTTAAGCATTTTTCTTTAAAATGTTCTACATATGCTTTCTATCAGATCAAGCTATTAAGTAAAACATCTGATCTTCAGAAATGTAAAGGATTTCTAGATATCATCATCTTATGATTACATTTTCTGTATAATAAATTGATAATAAGTAAGTATATCATGTACTACTAATAGCAGCTAAAGGCAAACATACTCATTGAGAAACCCTAATAAAAGAATATTCTCATTTTGAAATAAAGTAGACCTAAACCCATGGCAATGTTCAGCCAATGAGGACCAGTTTGGGCCCTGTAGCTGTTTCTGAAAATACTGTGTTCTGTGATGTCAGTATCTATGCCTTTACCAGTTTTTAATCACTTTGATTGTAATTCCTACTTATAACTCTATAGAACAATTAATAAAAAGATAGCTCAAAAACATCAGACACAGCCAAGCTTGGTGGTGCACATCTATAATCACAACAGTTTGGGAGGCTGTGACAGGAGATTCGCAAGTCCAAGGCCAGCCATAGCAGCTTAATGACAGGCCCTAAGAAACTTAGTGATACCCTGTTTCAAAATAAAAAATAAAAAGGGCTGGGGTTTTGGATGTGTCTCAGTGGTTAAGTGCCCCTGAGTTCAATCCTCAGTACCAAAAAAAAAAAAAAGAAAGAAAGAAAAGAAAAGACATTACAATTACCAACAGGTTGCTTAAGAGAAACTTGTATCTCTTGCTGGTACTCCAGTGATAAACACTGTTATCAACCAAATACATAATTTGTTTACCAAATAGCATTTCTCAAAGACTGATGAAGTACTCTCATACCTATAAACACACATATAACCTATGAATGACATGTTGAGACCAGAAGCCCAAGATGATGGTATCTAAGAGTAGCACGAATGCCCAAAGGTGGTAAAAGTCTGACTAAAAGGTGGAAATTGTTCAACAAAAATTACTGAAGGCCATTTGTTTTGGACTAAGCTCCTGTACTAGGCCCCAGCAGACTAGGCTAAAATCAAAATGGAATCACTCATACTAAAGTTCCACTTGACCAAGCAGAAATAATACTGTTTATCTCACTTTCTGAGAAATCAGGATTAGAGAGATAATAGCCAAATTTCCCAAATAAACCAGTTTCAATTAGAATAGTAATGAAGTTCCCTCTGCCTTAATTCTTTCACCCCCCCCAAAATGTAACCTGAAGTAACCCCATATTAACCAGTTATGTTTTATTGTCCTATCTCCCTGTTCCTGCCTTATAAGGATAGTAACTTTGAAATGTCAAAAAAAGAGAAAGAAATGTATATCTAAATATATTGTTAAATGCAGGCACTTAAAACAGTCTAGTTAACATTTTTTTAAGGCTAATGTGTATTGAAGCAAAATATTGCCTAGATATGAATATCTTAGGGAGTCACTTGGCTGGTGACTGTCTTGGGGTTCTTTTGTATATTCAGCACGTAATCATGGCGGAAGGATGAGCGGACAGTACGATTCATCAGCGGCTGAAGGGGGCGGAAGTTGTCCACCATTCTTTTCTCTTTCTCCCCCTCAGGAGTGAAAAGCAGGGTCCGAAATTGCTCAAGCTAAAAAAAAATTTTAAAAGGCCAAATAAATTTAGTAGAAAATCAGCTTTGACTCATGAATAAATAACTTTCATTTTTATAATTCTAAAACATTTTGTCTCAAATTGGATTCAGAAACATAAGTTATTTTTAAGTAGGATGCCTTCACCCTTCCACAAGGAATAAAATACTATGCTTGTGTGAGAAGGTGATGAAACCAGCCATGCACTTGGCATCAGAAGACTGAGGACAAAGGCCCTGTCCCCCATAGTAACCATTTATCAAAGATGAGTTACTTTATCTCTTTGATTCTCAAGAACCTCATATTTAAATGAGCAAAACAGCCAGAAAATAAAGGAAAGGCTTGATACATATAATAACAGCATAAAAAGTGTGTTTTTTAAAAATGTTACCAAATCATTAACATAAAAATGTATAATTGATTGCTCACCACCCTTTGGATTGTGAGCAAAGAGATAACAGAGGTCTTATGAGATGCTCCTCCAATAGAACTTTCTGTAATGGTAGAAATATCCTCTGTATGATCCATCCTGGTAACCACAAGCCATATATGGCTACTGAGCACTTGAATGTGACCAAGTGACCAGTGTAACTGAGAAACTGAATTTTTATTTAAGTTTATTCATATTTAAATATAAGTGGCCACATATGGTTAGTGGCTATTGTGTTGGATGGTATATCTCAATACAGAAGGAGCAATCCAAAATATTAAGGGCTTGTTCTTTGATGTGACAATAACCCCTTGGCTTTCTTAGCAACCATGTTATAGCATACAACTTCAAGCTAGCTAGAAAATCTGTTCACATCATTTCCTGTCAGTCAATCTGGCCAACTGTAGATAGATAGAATATCATGGGACACAGTAAGTAAGCATATAAAAATTTGTTTGGAGGTCTGGGAGTGTAGTTCAGTAGTAGAGCACTTGCCCAGCATGCACAAGGCCCAACAAAAGAAGAAGAAAAAGAAAAAAGAAAATTCAATTTGTTGAAGTAAAGACTTCAGGCCAAATAAAACTGAAGAAGTAGGACTATGATCAGAGGCAAGTACCAAACACAGTGGCTGTACTTGCAAATTACACATATGCCTTAGGAAATCACGAAGCTGCACAAGTAGTTAATGTTATTTTTTTATTCAGCTAATTAAAAATATTAGAAACAACTCAAGTACCATAAAGTACATAATAAAAGTGACATGAGATCAATAAAATGGGTTTGATTCTCAGTTCATCATTAAAAATGGTGTAGATAGAGGAAGGAGGGGGTAAGGGGGTTACAAAGATGGTGGAATGAGATGGACATCACTACCCTAGGTGCACGTTTGAAGACACAAATGGTGTGACCTTATCTTGTTCACAACCAGAGAAATGAAAAGTTGTGCTCCATATGTGTACTATGACTTGAAATGCATTCTTTTGTTTTAAAAGATAAAAATAAATTTAAAAAATGATATAGAAGATAATATTTATTGTCTATAAAATATTCTGCCCATCACTGAGTGAAAAGACAAGCAAAATGGTATGCACAGAATGATTCTGTTTTGCTACAAAAATTACATATATTTACATAGATAAAAGACCAGCAGTATTTACCCCAATAACACTGAGTGGTAGGATTATAAGTGACTAGGGTTAGTTGACAGGTAATGGTTTTCTTACTGAATTTCCTGTGTTGAAATTTTATTTGAAAAATCCTCGCATGGGTTACTGACTCTCTGATTTATTTATTTTTTAACATTTTAGTATTATGACCATTTTTAAATATAAAGAATAGTAGCAGAAATTGTATAGGCCAGAAAGCCTAGGCTTATGGGCAATCAAAATCTGTTGTCATTTATTTATGGTGGTTTTTATCATACGGAATTTTTAAAAAATATGTAGTCTCATTTACTAGCTGTTTTCTTTTAGACTTCTTGTTTAGTATTACAGTTAGATAAAGTTTCTTTCATTTCAAAGTGTGAAAGGATTTTCCTATGCTTATCCTAGGATTTTTATGATGGTATTTTTTGCATTTAATAGTTTGAATGCTGGATCCAACCTTTTTTTCACCCATTTAACTCCTCAGTTGTTCCCCTGCAGTACTTACTGAATGCTGTATCATTTCCCCTCACTGAGTTTAGATGCTACCTTTATCCTAAAATAAATTCTCATGTGTATTTGGACATAATTCTGAACTCTCTATTTTCTTCCTGTGATGTCTAATTTTATGTGCCAACTTGACTGGGCCAGGGATGCCCAGATAGCTAGTTAAACATTATTTCTGGGTATGGCTATGAGGGTGTTTTTGAGATTAGGGTTTGAATTGGTGGACTGAGTAAAGCAAATGGCCTTCCCGATGTGGATGGACATCATTCAATCTACTGAGGGCCTGAATAGAACAAAAAGGCAGAACATTGGATCTGCTCTTTCTGTGACTACACTTTAACTGAGACATCAATCTTATGCCATCTGGAGCTCCTGATTCTCAGCCTTCAGACCAGGACTGGAAACTACACCATTGGCTTATCAGGCCTCAAGCCTCAGGCCTTTGGGCTACCCTCCCAGCTTTCCTGCGACTCTCAGCTTCCATAATCACATGAGAAAATATCTTATAAATAAATATCTCCATCTCTCTGACAGTTATTCTTGGTTATTAACTTGATGGATTGAGGGATGCCTTGAAATTGTTAAAGCACACTTCTGGGTGAATCTATGAGAGTGTTTTCAGAAATGATTGGCATGTGGGTCAGAGAACTGAGGGGGTAGGACCTGCCTTGAATGTAGGCACACCATCCAATAGGCTGGGGGCCCCGGATGGAACAAAAAGCAGGAGAAAGTGGAAGCTTACAAGCTCACATATGTGCAAGCTTCATTTTCCTAGAATGGGTGCAGTTATTGAGGCTGCCATTGCTATGGAAATGACTCCAAATTTTTCAGGTTTTATTAAATGTGGACTTACACCAGTGACTCTCAAGGGAGCTCCCAGGCCTTTAGCCACAGATTGAGGCTGCATCATTGGTCCTTCTTGTTCTGAGGCTTCTAGTTTCTTGGACTGAGCAGTTACTGATTTCCCCAGTTTTCCAGCCTGCATCCAGCTTCTGATCATGTAAGCCAATCTAATAAATCTCTTTTTATAATTATATATACATTCTATTCTGTTCCTCTAGAGGACCCTGACTAATTTACATTCTCCCCTGGTTCTGATTCTTGGCAGATCCCTAGCATACTTCACTTAATTATTCTCTTTATTCATGCATCAGTACCATAGTATTTAATTGTTGAGTCTTTATAACTTTGTAAATCTAATCATTCTTCATTTTCTCTTTTAGAATTTTCCATGGTTATCTATACTTGCCTGTTTTTACTTCAATTCAGAAGTAACATACCTATTTAAAATTGTATTGGTGTAAGGGCTGGGGTTGTGGCTCAGTGGTAGAGCACTTGCCTAGCACATGTGAGGCACTGGGTTTGATCCTCAGCACCACATAAAAATAAACAAATAAAACAAAGATATTGTGTCCATCTACAACTAAAAATGAATTTTTAATTTTATTATTGAGACTATGTTAAGTTTATGGAGAATAAACAATTCATGAAGAATAACAACTTCAGGAGAAGAGATAGCAAAGGTGTCTTTATGATGTCTTCCTATCCAGTAATATGGTGTGAATTTTACTAACTCATCTTTGTGTCCTGCAGGAACATTTTAAGTTTTCTTATTGAATTCCCTTCTTTAACTTATTACAAAGTATTTTCTATTTTTGTTTCTATTATAAATAGGGTTCTTTCTTCCATTACAATCTTTTTAACTGATTGTGATTTATATATTTCAATATATAAATATATAAGCATATATATTTATATTTTTATTTATATAAATTAATATCGTGCTCCAGTAATCACCAAATTAGCTTATTTTTTATAGTAGTATTTTATTGTTTCTCTTATTTTTTATTTTCTGGTCTAATTGTATTGTCTACTTCTAGAACATAATTTTTTTTTGTACTGGGGATTGAATTCAGGGGTACTCGACCACTGAGCCACATCTCCAGCCCTATTTTGTGTTTTATATAGAGACGGTCTCACTGAGTTGCTTAGCACCTCGCCGTTGCTGAGGCTGGCTTTGAACTTGCAATTCTTCTGTCTCAGCCTCCCTAAGTGCTGGGATTACAGGCTTGTGCCACTGCGCCCAGCTTAGAACATAATTTTTTAAGGAGACAGAGTCTTGCTTTGTTTCCCATTGCTGGCCCAAAATTCCTGGGCTCAAGAGATTCTCCTGCCTAAGCCTTAGGTGGGTCAACAGACACATGCCACTATACCCTGCTAATTCCAGAATGTAATTTAATATGGTAATATCCTCTCTATATTAAACATACTATAGTTGGTCCCTTTAATCCATGGGTTCCACATTTATGAATTCACCCAACTGTGGATCAAAAGTATTTGGGAAAATAATTACACCTGTCCTAACCATGTACAGACTTTTTTCTTGTCATTATTCCCTAAACAATACAGTATAACAACTATGTACATAGGATATTCATTGTAATATGAGTAATCTAGAGATGGTTTAAAGTATACAGGAGAATATATGTAGGTCATATGCAAATATTATGCCATTTCATATAAGGGATTGAGCATCCACAGATTTTGGTATCTGTGAGGAGTCTTAATCCTCTGTAGATACCAAGTGACAATTGTACTTACTCTTCTTTCTTTTTTCTTTTTTTTTCTTCAGTCTTGGAGATCAAACCCAGGGCTTCACACACATTAGATAAATGTTCTACCACTGAATCACATCCCTAGCTCTGTATTTACTTTTGAACTGAGATCAATCTCTTTTATCATATTAAAGAAGTCTCTACTCATTTCTATTTTATTAAAACTTATTAAAAACTGTCAGGTGCAGTGGCACATACCTATAATCCCAGTTATTTGGGAAGCTCAGGCAGGAGGATTGCAAATTCAAGGCCAGCCTGGGCAACTTAGTGAGACCCTGTTTCAAAATAAGAAGTAAAAAGGGCCAGGGATATAGCTAAGTGGTAGAGCACCCCTGGGTTCAATCCCCAGTAATATAAAATAAATAAATACTGAATAGAAAATTTTACAAATGTCTTTTAAGAATCTATAGAACCCAGGTGTGGTGGTGCACACCTGTAATCCCAGCAACTGGGGAGGCAAGACTGGAGGGTCAAAAGTTTAAGGCCAGTCTCAGCTACTAAGTGAGGCCCTAAGCAACTTGGCCAGATCCTGTCCCTAAATAAAAAAATAAAAAGGGCTGGGGATGTGGCTCAGTGGTAAAATACCTCTGGGTTTAATCCCCAGTACCAAAAATTTAAAAAAAGAATCTATGGAAATAACATGACTTTTAAACATTAGATTCACTGATATAATGAATTACATTAATAGCATTCTTCATAATGAATCATCTTTCTTGCATTACTACAATATATGCAACTTGGACAAAGTATATAGTTCTTCTAATGTAGTGCTGGATTTTTTACTTTTTATTCTATTTCTAATATTTTAGGCTTTTTTATCTTGTATGTTCTTCAGAGATATCAATTCAGAGTTTACTTTTGAAGAGGTGTCCAATTTTCAATGGATGTTAGTATTGGTTATCCTGGCTTCATAAAAGTTTAGAAGGCTTCATTTTTGTAAAAATGGTTTGTAATCAATTTTTTAAATTCCATAAAGCAATTATGAACAAATGCTATTGTCCTTTAGTTATATTATAAATTAAACAGGATTCTGTGTATTGACATGGTAGCTACCACTCAAACTTATTTTCTAGGGAAAAAATTAATCCCAGGTTTAATTTATATTAAAATTCCTAGACAGTCTTTGTTAGATTCTTTTTATCTTGAGATTGTATTGCAAAATTCCCTTAAGGATTTTAAAGGACTTTGAATATATCTCATCGCCAGCCTCCATTCTTCCCTTTAAATGGGTCTTGATTTTATATAGATATTCATGTTCTATATAAAATGCACAATGTATAAAACATAGGTAATTGTTAAATACAGAAGCAAGCAGCTTATGTTCTTCCTTGTTTGAACTCTTTTTAAAGTTAACCTGAAGCATTTCCTAAATCATATCCAAATCAAGACAAAGTATTAAAACTGTCAAAGTTTGAGCCCAACCTTTTTTAGACAGGGAAACTAGGGTTTCCACAGATGGAAAATGTGGAAACAACGTACCTGATCATGATCAACCTCTACTGGCTGCTTCTTAATGATCCAGGTGACAGACTCAGAGAGGGGCGGGGTAGTCAGAGAGCCAGAGTAGGTCCAGTAATCTGGGCAGGCAGGCATCAGGCAGGAAGGGTCAAATGATCCAAATTCCACAAGGGTGTCCTGGCCATGAGAAGAAGTCACCCAGCTATTATTCAGTAGTGAAAACCACTCAGGAATTAGAAAATCACTCAGGCAATGATTGTCAGGGGGTCTGGGAACCAGGGCAGTAGTCCAACGGAACTCCAGGCACCCTGGGCAGCTTCCTGAAGAATCATCACTGCTTAACACAGAATCATGTCCAGGCTTTGTTTCCACAATAAACTGTGTGTTTCTGATATTTCTTTGTGGGGAAACAGCCAAAACCATTTTATCCCTCAATTCTGATGAGTCTATAGCAGGTGGTCCCCTCTGTTATTCAAATGTATTAGGTAGTGGCTGCTGCATAAACAAGGAGATTTCTCCTTTTCAAGACAGACTAATCCGGAATTGTCCTTTTAAAATGCAGTTTAAATCAGGAGGATTTAAATTTAAATCAGAATTCTGGACTGAGGAGAGAGGGAAAGAGAGCAGAATGGAAAGGGTGAGAGATGTAAAGTGAGGGAGGCAAAGAGGAGAAGAGAGGAACGATAAACAGACTTCCAAGGAAGCATCTCTTTGGGATGTTCAATATCCCCCATCTTGGGGACTGAACAAAGGTATGCATCATCATTCTTTACAGCCAGACAAATCAAGTCTCTATGGGACTTTTCTTGCTCCTTCTCTGTGGAGGTAACTATAGCAAAGACTGCTCTGGGTGTTTTCATAAGGATTTACAAGGAGCTGGTGTTAGGAACAAAGGAGGGGAAAGCAGTATGTTCCTGAGTCCCCAGTGGCATGGCAGCAAAACTACAAAGCTCAGTGCCCATCAATGCAGTCACGTCTGTGCCCTGCAGAGGGACCCAGGACCAGGGGCTCTCTCTTTTTTTTTAATATTTTTTTAGTTGTAGATGGACACAATGTTTTTATTTTATTGCTTTGTACGTGGTGCTGAGGATCGAACCCAGGGCCTCACGCATGCAAGGCAAGCGCTCTACCACTGAGCTACAATCCCAGCCCCGACCAGGGGCTCTCTTAAGACAAGCATCATAAATGCCAAGTCTCCTTCCATGGCGATGTTGAAAGAGAACCTGGACACAGGTCACCTAATTACACTTCCTGGTACAAAGTACCTATTAATGTCTCCACTCTGAGATTAGAAAATAAACTATATTTCAAGTGATTTAGAAAAAAATATTACCTTATGCTTAATTGATGGCAAAGTATCCACCAACTTCTGTAGCTCTTTATGATGTCTGCCTAGCTAAAGAACAAAGAGAAAATATTAATAACAGTGTACATCTCACTGTAGAAACTGTAACAGAATGGGAATTAAAATTAACACCTGATGATTGCATATAAATAAACCACAGGACTGAAACTAGACTTAAGCTGATAATTGAGAATGTTATAAACATCACTGGATTCAATTAGATACAAAACAAATGAGTAGGCTGTTTGCTGAGAGGCCAGGTGCCTGCAGGGAAAGGTGCCTCCAGCCCCTATTAAGTATCAGTTCTTACACTGAAATTTAAATTAATTAAAATTAGAAATTATTCTGTACTTGCACTAACTACATTTCAAGGGCTCAATTGCCACAGATGGCTTGTGATTATAGTACTGTGTACTTTTATATCATTTGAAATATATTCATAATAACCTGTGGTTTAAGCATTGTTTATTTTACCAGAGTATTGATCCTAATACTCTTAAAATAAATAACCTATATCATAATGTTCTATCTTTTCTTATTTTTGGTACCTGGGATTGAACCCAGGAGTGCTTAACCACTGAGCCACACCCAAGTTCTTTTATTTATTTTTTGGGGGGGGTATTGAGGATTGAACTCAGGGGCACTCGACCACTGAGCCACATCCCCAGCCCTATTTTGTATTTTATTTAGAGACAGGGTCTCACCGAGTTACTTAGTGCCTCGCCATTGCTGAGTCTGGCTTTGAACTCACAATCTTCTGCCTCAGCTTCCCAAGCCACTGAGATTATAGGCATTTGCCACCGCACCTAGCTAATTTTACATTTTTTTATTATTATTATTATTATTATTATTATTATTATTATTATTTTGGTACTGGCCTCTTAACCACAGCCACATTCCCAGCCCTATTTTGAATTTTTTATTTAGAGACAGGGTTTTGCTAACTTGCTTAGGGTCTCACTAAGTTACTGAGGCTGGCTTTGGACCTGTGATCCTCCTGGCTCAGCCTCCAGAGCTGCTGGGATTACAGGTGTGTACCACAGTGCCCAGCTATCTTTTTATTTCTTGAGTACAAAACATCATTTAAAGTTGATAAGGTGGTTTTTGTTTTGTTTTTGCTTTTTACCTTTAAAAATACTCCTATCACAGCCAAACCATTTTCTTCCAGTGCTGCATCCTCGAAGGTTTCAAACTTGACTGCATTCCAATGCACTAAGTGCAGCTGAAACATCGTTAAAAGTGAGTTTAACACATAACCCTACAGGATCATTCCCAAATAAACTGATAGCCTCATTCAACATACACATTTAATCATGTTTCTTCATCCCAAATAAAACTACTAAGAAAAGCATGTGACAATTGGGTATAAGATGAGATATTGAAAACAAGGAAAATTTAGGCAACAACAATTAATATTACTTTGGAAGAGAAGGATTTATTAATGGAGAAATAAATTCACATAGCAAAGTAACATTGCTATGGAATGTTACTGTTGTAAGGAATGTTGTAAGGAATCAACATTTGTTCATTCCCATCTTGATTTGCATGAAATACTAATATCCAAAGTCCATTTGCATCTAAGGGAGAGAAGAGGTTGATATTACTAACAGAAAGAGATCCTCTCTTTGGAAATTAGACAGGAGTTGAAGACAGATTTCTTCTTGGCAGGATGAGCACTTGCTATGTGTTTTCTTTTTCTTCTTTTCTTTTTTTTTTGTGGTGCTAGAGATTGAACCCAGGGCCTTGTGAATGCGAGGTAAGCATTCTATCAACTGAGATACATGCCCTGTGTTTTCATTTTTAAAATATTTATGTAGTTGTAGATGGACACAATACCTTTATTTTCTTTATTTATTTTTATGTGGTGCTGAGGATCGAACCCAGTGCCTCACGTGTGCTAGGCAAGTGCTACACCACTGAACAATAATCCCAGCACCACCCCCACCCCTGCCCAGTGTTTTCATTTTTAACATAACATTTCAAACAGAATTAGGGGGAAAGTTGTAAGAAGAAATTC
>PVHX01032258.1:0-14128 GCA_004024805.1 Geosciurus inauris | reverse complement strand
AAAAAAAAAAAAAAAAGAGAGAGAGAGAGAGAGAACAAAAGAAAGTAAAGGACAAATAACTAGAGAAGACTTCAACCTAAAGTTTCTTTTTTCTTTTTTTTTTAAGCCCTGTGAGTTGGCGCACGCCTGTAATCCCAGCACTTTGGGAGGCTGAGACAGAAGAATCGCAAGTTCAAAGCCAGCCTCAGCAATGGCGAGGCGCTAAGCAACTCAGTGAGACCCTGTCTCTACATAAAACACAAAATAGGGCTGGGGATGTGGCTCAGTGCTCAAGTGCCCCTGAGTTCAATCTCCAGTACAAAAAAAAAAAAAAATAGGGCTGGGGATGTGGCTGGGTAGTTGAGTAACCCTGAGTTCAATCATCAGTACCAAAAAAAAAACCCTTTTTTTTAAAACATGGTGTCATTTTTTAAAAATACCTTTATTTTGTTTCTTTATTCCACAACCCCAGCCCTCAACCTAAAGATTGAAAGTCCCCTAAATCCAAGGGGACTTTCACACCACAAGAGAACAAAGGACCCGGGCACAGTGGCGCATGCAGAAGCCAGGCACGGTGGTGCACGCCTGTAATCCTGCACTTTGGGAGGCTGAGACAGGAGAATAACGAGTTCAAAGTCAGCCTCAGGAAGGGTGAGGCACTAAGCAACTCAGTGAGACTCTGTCTCTACATAAAACACAAAATAGGGCTGGGGATGTGGCTCAGTGGTCAAGTGCCCCTGAGTTCAATCCCTGGTACCAAAAAAAAAAAAGAAAGAGAGAGAGAGAGGGAGAACAAAAGAAAGTAAAGAAAGGTTGGAACAACCAGGAATATTTCTTTAAATAACCCAATAGGAGGCAGTAAAACCTAGGTGACAGTGTGGAAGACTACACCCCATAATACTCAACCAATGATGAACTGGGGGAGGGACCTT
Source organism: Geosciurus inauris (assembly GCA_004024805.1). NCBI lineage: Eukaryota > Metazoa > Chordata > Mammalia > Rodentia > Sciuridae > Geosciurus > Geosciurus inauris. The sequence goes on along the minus strand of PVHX01032258.1, from coordinate 13,217 downwards.
ACACACTTGGAAATAAAATGCCACTTGTACCCAATGTGAGGGTTTCTGGTCACCAGGCACCTGATCTTGCAAGACTGTCATTTAAAGTAAAGCCTCATTTATGCTGTATTTCATGTCTCTTTGTCCTTTCTTTGGGCTTGGACAGATGAGTGTTCCTTATAGAACTGTCAGACCACCACAGTCTAGTGAAAACCAAACTGATATCATCACTACATGCCTTCCCATACCAACCCTTCACCCAAGTTTCCTTTAAAAGAAGAGCTCAAGGCGCTGGGTGTGCATACCTGTTTTCCTGCAACTTAGGAGGCTGAGGCAGGAGGAGCATGAGTTCAAGGCCAGACTGGGCAAATTAGGGAGGGTTTGCCTCAAAACAAAAAATAAAAAGAGCTGGAAATGTAGCTCATGGCAGAGTGCCTGGGTCCAATACCCAATACTCCCGCCACCAAAAGAAAAAAAAAGCCCAAGACCCCCAAGATGCATCTTAGAGATAGCCCACATTCTCTCCCTTGTTTTCCTAAATAAAACCCCGTGTCCAACATCTGACACATCTGGAAATTCTCCAGCATTTGTCAAGGACCTTGTCATTCTGAGTTCAGTTCCCCCTCTCCTGAACCTTCTCAGGCCACCTCCAATGACAGACCCTATGCAATTATTTAAGAGTTTTGAATTAACACAAAACTAGAGGTAAACGATTACAGTAAACAGTTAAAGGCAGAACCCAAAGTCAAATACTGTGATAGAAGAATCTAATATCTTTACATGGAATGAAAGAAACTCAACAGGAAATCCACCATCGTGGTAGACCGGGAGCGCTGCACCATTAATAGAAAGCTGTTTTGGTAGCAGTTCTAAAATGTTTTGTGTTTAGGACACATTTCTTACTCATTTTGTGGACTCTAATAAACTTTTTCCTTTCTTTTGGGATTGGGGATTAAACTCAGGAGCACTTAACCACTGAGCCACATCACCGACCCTTCTTATTTTTATTTTGTGACAGATTCCCACTAAGTTACTCATGGCCTCACTAAATTGCTGAGGGTGGCTTTGAACTCATGATCCTCCTGCCTCAGCCTCCCAAGCAGCTGGTATTACAGATGTGTGCCACCTCACCTGGCTGAACTTTTCTTATAGTTTATATGTATGTACACTTACTGTATTACATTAATATTAAAAACTCTAGGGGCTGGGATTGTAGCTCAGCGGTAGAGCGCTTGCCTCACATGCGTGAGGCCCTGGGTTCGATCCTCAGCACCACATACAAAGCAATGGAATAAAGACATTGTGTCCATCTACAACTAAAAAAATTAAAAAAAAAAAAATATTAAAAACTCTAAAATATTCCAGGTGGTAGCACTCACCTATAATCCTAGTTACTCGGGAAGCTGAGGCAAGAGAATCACTTGTTGCAAGCTAGCCTCAGCAACTTAGTAGAACCTATCTTAAAGTGAAAGTTAAAAATTAAAATGGGGATGTAGCTTCCTTGTAGAGTACTCCTGGTTCAATCCCTAATGCAGGTAGAATGGGAAACAGGGTGCCTAAATATTTGCAACTTGATTTTTAAAATAGTGACAATAGGGTTGGGGATGTAACTCAGTAACAGAGTGCTTGTCTAGCATACAGGAAGTCCCAGGGTCAATCATCTGTACACAGAAAAAAAAAATACTGGGGAATAATATTGGCCAAATCATATTGTTATATTGTGTACATGTACAAACACATAACAATAAATCTCACCATTATGCCCAACTATAATGCAACAATAAAAATATGGAAAAAAAGCCAGGCATGGTGGTGCACACCTGTAATCCCAGCACTTTGGGAGGCTGAGACAGGAGAATCACGAGTTCAAAGTCAGCCTCAGCAATGGCGAGGTGCTAAGCAACTCAGTGAGACCCTGTCTCTACATAGAACACAAAATAGGGCTGGGGATATGGCTCAGTGGTCAAGGGTCGAGTGCCCCTGAGTTTAATCCTCAGTACCAAAAACAAAAAAGGAAAAAAAAAACACTGAAAATAGATGTAAATACCATATTTTTAGTTATTTGTTTGTTTGTTTATTCTAATTAGGTATATGTGACAGCAGAATGCATTTGTACACAAATGCATCACAACTTTTCATTTCTCTGGTTGTACATGATGTAGACTTGCACCATATGTGCCGTCATACATGTACCTAGGGTAATGATGTTCATCTCATTCCACCATCTTTCCTGCCCCCATGTCGCCTCCCCAGTAAGAGGGTTTTCTAGATAGTGGAGACCTACAGAATGAGCACAGGCAGCTCAGCACATCAGGGGCAAGTGCCCCTGAGTTCAATCTCCAGTACCAAAAAAAAAAAAAAAAATATATATATATATATATATATATATATGAACAGTTGTTGTTTAATCACAGTTGTATAAACCTTAATTTTTGAGATTAGTTGCTTTAAAGTGTGTACAACTTAATAGACACCATGTTAGTAAATTAATGTTTAAGAAATCCTTGCCGCCAGGCATAGTGGTTCAAGCCTGTAATCCCAGCATTTAGGGAGGCTGAGATAGGAGAATCGCAAGTTCAAAGCCAGCCTCAGCTGGCGAGGTGCTAAGCAACTCAGTGAGACCCTGTCTCTACATAAAACACAAAATAGGGCTGGGGATGTGGCTCAGTGGTCAAGAGCCCCTGAGTTCAATCCCCAGTACCAAAAAAAGGAAAAAAAGAAAAGAAATCCTTGCCATTTTAACATACAGATTAAATCTTTGTTTATATCAGTATATTAACATTTGACCTTAGGGAAAAACCTTAAATAGCTTTGACTGATTGTTTCAAAATATATATGTAGATATATATATAAACCAACTTATTACATAAAAACTTGAAATTTGTTCTGACATTTTTTTTTGAACTCGCAATTCTCCTGTCTCAGTCTCCCTAAGTGCTGGGATTACAGGCTTGTGCCACTGTGCCAGCTTGTTCTTACATTTTTATCACTTCCTTAACCCTTTATTTGCTTGATTATATAAAGACCTTTACCTAAACTTTTATTTATTAAATAGTTTTTATACCTGGAACCTCCTAATTACTCTGTCAACCCCTTGTTCTGTCCACATTCTGAAACAATCCTTGTAAATTTCTGAATTTAGACAAATTTCTCCATTTTAATGAGAATAAATACTTTGTGTTATTTATAGTACTCTAGTTGAAACACTTGAAACTTTGGGGCTTTTATATAGAGAAATCTTCTATAAACCTCTGTATATAGAATTACACCTATTTACCATTTTATGAAAACACGATGTTTAAGTATATAGAATTATACCTGTTTGGCTTTAACTTTTTTTTTTTTTTGGTACTGGGTACTTTTTTGGTACTGGGTACTTTTTTTTTTTTTGGGTACTTCAGGGGCATTCGACCACTGAGCCACATCCCCAGCCCTCTTTTGTGTTTTATGTAGAGACAGGGTCTCATTGAGTTGCTTAGTGCCTCGCCATTGCTGAGCCTGGCTTTGAACTCCTGATTCTCCTGTCTCAGCCTCCCTAAGTGCTGGGATTACAAGCGTGAACCACCGCACCCGGCTCTGTTTGGCTTTAACTTTAGTAGCCTTGTTTTTAGTGAAGACAAAGCAATTTTAAATCTTTTCTTTTACCATTTATGAAAACACCGAAAATGTTACCCTATGGAATTTAAAGGAGTTAAGAGTACCTGATGTTAGATTTAACAGTTAGCATCATTAATGGTGAATTAATTATACATCTAATAAACACACTTGAGTAATCCAATGTCAAATTTAATTTATTTTTTTTATTATAAAAACCAAGATACTAGTTGGGCGCGGTGGCGCACACCTGTAATCTCAGCACTTAGGGAGGCTGAGACAGGAGAATCACGAGTTCAAAGTCAGCCTCAGGAAGGGTGAGGAACTAAACAACTCAGTGAGACCCTGTCTCTACATAAAACACAAAACAGGGCTGGGGATGTGGCTCAGTGGTCAAGTGCCCCTGAGTTCAATCGCTGACACACAAAAAAAAACAAACCAAGATACTAGACAAGTGTATTTAACAGTATTTGCTATTTTTCCCTTGTTGAAGAAAAGTCCTAGAAACTATGGATATTAGACATTTTATACACATTAACATTTTATCAGTTTTTGATCATCTAGAAAGACTCATGAGTTAATTTTAAAGACATCTTTACTTTTATCTGTTTACTTAATTTAAATTGAACCTTTTTAAATCACATGAATTAAAGGTACTTGGATCCATTTTTTTATATTTTAATTTGTGAGTGCTCATTATCTGTGCCAATTTTGATATCATGTGCGAAGTGGGCCACGGTAGTTTACAATTTTTTTTTCAGGTCAAATCCACTTTTAGTTGCTTCATAGTCAGTAGCACATTTTCGAAAGTCCTAGAAATTTTCCCAAAAAAACCCAAGTTAAAACAGTTGAGCATGAAGTTGATTGATTCTGACCCGTGGCAGATTGTCCTGTAAAAAGATGTGGCACAGAAGACAAAGCTAAGGCGCAGACAAACACAAACCAGACAGGTAACAACGGAACAGATAATAACCAGATTTGGCCACATAGGGAAGCCAGCCAGTGGACAGGGGCGATCCTTCGTCCCGTCTTGGGACTTAGTATAAACAATCGTGTCCAGTCTCTTGCAGATGGATACAACCCAGACAAACAGACAAAGCCAAGCAAGACAACTGGGGCCCCTAACCAGATCAGAGCGCTCTACTCAGACCTCAGGCCTCCTCGAGGCCTATCAGATCAGGCCTCCTCGAGATCTACCAGTGGCCAGGAGCCATGTCTCACCCTGCCTGGGACTTGGTGTAAGCGGTTGTGTCCAGCCTGACCCACGTCCCCTTCAGAAGAGTTAACTCACCAGATCAGAGATCAGGAATGAGGTGGCTTTTTCTGAAGGATGTCCTGAAGGCAGGCTGAAACCTCCCAGGAGTGAGGCTGAGATTTCTGTCTCTCAGGAGCCAGCCACCCAAAGTGGTGTACTAAGAATGACACCTCGAAGAAGCTTTTCCACGAGTATTTAAAGGGAAAAACCACAAACAGGTGGGTTGCAGGTGGGGTCTTCAGTTACATCCAGTTACAATATTCCAGACAATGCAAAAAAAGCCATGGTACAGAAGCGGTAAATTTTGCAGTAAGCAGGGCTCAGCCTAGGTAGCCCATATCCTGTTTTCTTCTAGTCTGGTGGAGGGTGACAGGGCCTTTTTTTTTTTGGTACCGGGGATTGAACTCAGGGGCACTCGACCACTGAGCCACATCCCCAGCCCTATTTTGTGTTTTATGTAGAGACAGGGTCTCACTGAGTTGCTTAGCGCCTTGCCATTGCTGAGGCTGGCTTTGAACTCGCGATTCTCCTGTCTCAGCCTCCCTAAGTGCTGGGATTACAGGCTTGAGCCACCGCGCCCGGCTGTGACAGGGCCTTTTTGTGTTCTTCTTCATCTCCAAGAACCCGTGTTCAGCACCAGTTCTCAGAAATAGAAAAAGGCACAGAAAGTCTGAGATGGCTGCAGGGGCCAAGATGGACTCCCTGTTGCTCAGTTATTACACTGTCAATGTATGGCTTTGTTTTTTACTCCCTTTCCAAGGCCACACTATTTGGCGGTTTTCCATTTTCCATATCCAACAGCCTGAAACTTTGATTCTCCTGCCTCAGCTTGCCTAGCAGCTGGGATTAAAGGTTTACCACGTGATGCTGGGTTTATTGTTTGCTGTTTTTTCTTTTGTTACCAGGGCACTCAGGGGTACTCAACCACTGAGCAACATCCCCAGCCCTCTTTTTTTTTTTTTTAATCTTTATTTATTTATTTTTATGTGGTGCTGAGGATTGAACCCAGTGCCCTATGCATAGCTCTACCACTGAGCTACAATCCCAGCCCCTCCCCCCCAGCCCTCTTTTGTACTTTATTTAGAGAGAAAGTCTCACTGAGTTGCTTAGTGTGTCACTTTTGCTAACTCTGGCTTTGAACTCAGGATCCTCCTGTCTCAGCCTCCCATGCCCCCCACCCTGACCCCACCCTGGATTACAGGTGTTTGCCACCATGCCTGGCTATTGTTTGCTTTTTAAACCAGCTTGAGAAAATGGGAGGTTATATTGTTTGTATTCTAAATTTTTCAGTACAAAAGAGAGAGATTTTCTAATGTCCCAATTCTAAGAGTGAACAGGATGCTGGGTGGGGGAATATAGTTCAGCCATTGAGCCTATGCATACTTTGACTTCCTCCCCCCCAGTCCTGCACCAAACAAAAGTAAACATACAAAAACAGCAAAACAAAATTGGAAGGAAGATCAATTTCAAAGACTTGAGATTTTTTTTTCAACTATTCAGGACAGTAGTGGCTTCAAGGAAGAAAGTGAGATTGGGGGGTGGAGGATACAAAAGGCATTTGAGCCAGTCACATTAGCCCAGGCCCATTATTCAAGTGACAGGTGAGGCTGAGGCAGGAGGATCACAAGTTCAAAGCCAGCTTCACCAACTTAGCAAGGCCTAACCAATTTAGCAAGACCTTGTCTCAAAATAAAAAAATAAAAACAGCTGGGCATGTGGCTCAATGGTTAGGTGCCCATGAGTTCAAGCCCTAGTACCTAGTAACACGAATAAAGACACTTGAATTTCAACACTGTTTCTTTTGTTAAAAAAAATTTAAGCCGGGCGCGGTGGCTCAAGCCTGTAATCCCAGAATTTAGGGAGGCTGAGACAGGAGAATCGCAAGTTCAAAGCCAGCCTCAGCAATGGCGAGGCGCTAAGCAACTCAGTGAGACCCTGTCTCTACATAAAATACAAAATAGGGCTGGGGATGTGGCTCAGTGGTCGAGTGCCCCTGAGTTCAATCCCCGGTACCAAAAAAAAAAAAAAAAAAATTTAAGCAAACAACTGAATGTTAAAATGTGTTAATTCTGAGAGGTAGGTATCCAGACGTTTAAATAAGCTTGATTCTCTTAAATAAGGGAAGCTGGGTGCAGTGGCACACATCTGTAATTCCAGTGGATTAGGAGGCTGAGGCAGGAGGATCATGAGTTCAAAGCTAGCCTCAGCAACTTAGTGAGGTTCTAAGCAAGCAGTGAGACCCTGTCTCTAAGTAAAATACAAAAATAGGGTTGGGGATATGGCTTACTGTTTAAGTGGCTGGGGATGTGACACAGTGGTTAAGAGTCCCTGAGTTCAATCTTTGGTACCAAAAAAAAGAAAGGAAAAGACTACCCCTCTCCTTTTCTTAAATTGTTTTCTAGGCTGGGGACGGTGGTGCATGCCTGTAATCCCAGTACTTTGGGAGGCTGAGAGAGGAGAATCTCGAGTTCAAAGCCAGCCTCAGCAATGGTGAGGTGCTAAGCAACTCAGTGAGACCCTGTCTTTACATAAATGTGAGAGAGAGCTGGCCTGGGTGCATCCACAGTACATAATATGCAACAAATATCAGGTTTGTCAATCATATGGCTTTGGCCATTGTTCCATCTTGTAACAAGTTCCACATTCCTGTGAGTATGCTAATAGAATAGTCACACCCTATCCACCCTGTAGCGCTTGGAGGACAAAGGGCCTCTTAGCATATATAAAGAGGGACCTGAGCTCAATAAAAGAAGAGTCTCTTGCCTTACTCTGTGTGTGTGTGTGTGTGTGTGTGTGTGTGTGTGTGTGTGTGTGTGTGTGTGAGTGATTTTCATCCGCGGCTCCCTCGCCTGACTCGGTTTCCCTTTGTGCTGGCGCGGGCGCTGGCACATAAAGAAAAAAAAAAAACCCACAAAATAGGGCTGGGGATGTGGCTCAGTGGTAGAGTACCCCTGAGTTCAATTCCTGGAACCAACAAAACAAATTTTATTTTGAGACAAGATCTTGCTAAATTACTTAGGCTGGCCTATTACTTATAATCTTCCTGACTCACCCTCCCCAGTAGCTGTACCAGCTCCAATAATTTTTTTAGTTGAATAAGTAAGGTACATGTGTAACCTCTGACACCAAATCCAGAACGTTAGCTATGACTTGAGATATAAGTAGGACTTGAATAGGTGACATTGCAGATCCTGCCTCTAGCCCTTTTTGCAAATGTACTTTATGCCTCTGAGCTGCAGCCTAAGTTTGGGAATGTGTATGTGGGATTCCACCTTCATCTCTGTTCCTTCTGTTTGGTCCTTGATTTCTTATTTTGTCACTTTCCTTCTTCAATATTTCTTCTACCTATAATTGCTTTCTCCTTGGGGTATATTTTTCTTTGATTTGTTTATAGAGAAAAATTATTGCTCAACCCCAGGGCTGCAAAAGCCCCAGCATATTATTGACTGATTCCTAGGAAACCATTTGGAGGACTCAACAGAGAGGGTTCGGGCACTGTACTACTCAGGCACTCCTCGGGTGGCAGGAGGAGGAACAATATGTATGGAGGACCACCCTGCACCTGAGCAGGGGAGTCTACACAGGACCGCTTTCTTCAGATGTCTTAGGAACACATTCCTTTACTTCACCATCAGGTCCTTCTGCTTTGATTTCAGCCTAAAGATTGGAGATAAGGGAAGTGGCCAGTTTCCCTGCTTCTTACCCATGATAACACATTCTTTGAAGTTCTTATTAGCTACTACCAGGAACAACAAGCCTTCCTAGGCTCTGGCTGCCATACAGCCCCAACAATTATATACTCCTTATTTCTATCTTAAAAGGAGGGAAGTTCAGTATGGTGATGCATACCTGTCATCCCAGCTACTTGGGAGTCTGAGGCAGAAAGATCCAAGTTTGAGGCCAGTCTCAGCAATTTAGCAAGGTGCCTTGAGCAATGTCACTCCAGGTGTTTAACAAAGTACCAACCTGGAAGGGAACTGGGCAAGGCCTGTGTTCTTGGACAACCCTATTATTGTTCTCAGGCTACTTCTGAGAACAATAATAATACTGGGAATAATTACCTAGGGAAATAAACAATTGGTTACACTCATTATGAAAACTGCTGTAGAACAAAAAGGTATTATGAATATATAACCAAGTGTATACCATTATGTCCTGACTTGCCTTACAAAAACAAAACTAATTCTACTGAAATAGCTAAGGCAAACAGGGAGTTTATGGAAAGACTTCATTTACAAGAACTAAGGGCTCCATTATTAACTTCTTCACCTAAACCAAAAACTTTAAGATTACTCAAAAATAGAAATTCCCATAAGGGAATGGTTTCTATGATCCAGGAACCACCATATGTGGCTTACAAAATTGCAGGACGATTATGGTTCGCCCCTAGAGGAGCTGAAGTAAACAAGATGACTTTTCCACCCCCCACTGACCCTCCTTTACCCTATTCCAGAATTTATGATAAAAATGGCAGACGTGGTAAATATTAATGGTAAATGGGTTGATATACAAAGTTTGCCCTTTCTTAAGAGACTGGGACCATTTCATCCCTGGTGTTTGAAAAACAAGAAAAACAGAAATGACCTAATCAAGCAGCTAAAAGATATTATAGGAAATTACCTTGCAGACATTGGCTAAGAGAATATAAAGAAAAATTAAACCTACCACTTGATAGACATAGTGGGAGACAAAAATAGAATTCTGTCCTTTTTCTTCTTTATTTTGCATGACAACCTTTACTTTTGCAGACACTTTGTCTCTCACCTCTGTATAATTTTAGTATAAGATCAAGTAGTTAATAAGGAAATTATGTAGGACACCAAAAGGAAAAGTGAAAGAACATGTACGAAAATGAAATTCTTTGTAACACAGTAAACACAGCTAGAGAGCTGATGTACTAGATGATTCATGGAAATACAATGTTCTGGACTTCCTTGTGGAAAGATATAAAAATAAACTTGATTGTCACTGGAGAGAGACCTTCTGATGCAGTAACTGAGTTCCTCTCATCTCTCCACTGCGCCGACTCTACACCTCCTTCAGGACCCCTGGACTCGCTGGGGCTGGACCCCAGCAGCAAGGCCTTAAGCAATGTAGCAAGACCCTGTCTCAAAAGAAAAAGTAAAAAGTGCTAAGGATGAAGCTTAGTGGTAGAGGCCCCTTCTCCAGTACCAAAAAAGGAAAAAAGAAAATAACCTAGAAATCGAAAATACAAAAAATATCTAACTCTATTAAGGTGGTATTCTCCCTTGCTACAGGGAATCTATTAAACACAGCCTCACTTCATCAATGGGTCTTTCTGATAGGTTGTGTGTGTGTGTGCACGCGCATGTGTATTTTCAACAGTGTTGTTTTCATTCTTACTAACAATAATCTAAGCCGGGCGCGGTGGCACAAGCCTGTAATACCAGCACTTAGGGAGGCTGAGACAGGAGAATCGCGAGTTCAAAGCCAGCCTCAGCAATGGCGAGGTGCTAAGCAACTCAGTGAGACCCTGTCTCTACATAAAACACAAACTAGGGCTGGGGATGTGGCTCAGTGGTCGAGTGCCCCTGAGTTCAATCTCCAGGACAGCCCCCCACCCAAAAAAAAAATCATCTAAATTTTATACATATATATATTTCTTTTTTGTTTGTTTGTTTGTTTGAGGATTGAACTCAGGGGCACTCGACCACTGAGTCCCATCCCCAGCCCTATTTTCTGTTTTATGTAGAGATAGGGTCTCACTGAGTTGCTTAGTGCCTCGTCGTTGCTGAGGCTGGCTTTGAACTCGCGATTCTCCTGTCTCAGCCTCCCAAAATGCTAAGATTACAGGCGTGCACCACCACGCCCAGCTACACATGTAGGTGTGTGTGTATTTTTTTTTTTTTTGTCAGCTGCTGGAGATCAAACCTAGGGCCTTATGCATGCCAGGCAAGAGCTCCATCACTGAGTCAAAACCCAGCCTTTTTAATTTTTCAGACAGGATCTCACTAAATTGTCATGGCTGGACTTGAACTTTCGATCGTCCTGTCTGAGCCGCCCTAGTCACTGCAATTACAGGTGTGTACCACCACACCTGGCTCCTGTATGACCTTCTAAAACCAGCTTTATTAAGATATAACTCACATATCACTGAATTAACCCATTTAAAGTATACAACTCAGTGGTTTTAGTATATTTATAGTGTCATACATTAGAATAAATTTTAGAACATTTTTATCACCCCCAAAAGAAATCACGTGCTCTTTACTGTCACCCCCCAATCCAACCTCCAACTGGCACTAAGCTCTAGAAAAAACATTAATCTAATTTCCACATATGAGGGTTGCCAATTCTGGACATTTTATCTTTTTCTTTCTTTGTTTTTGGAGTGGGGGCTGTTCCTGTCTTTTGTAGGAAGACCTTTCAAGGCCTCATTCTCTGACTGACATTTACTTTCAATTCCTAGCCATTTTTTGAAGTGGAAACATGGAGAGGCTTTTTTTTTTTGGTATCAGGGATTGAACTCAGGGGCATTCAAACACCGAGCCACATCCCCAGCCCTATTTTGTGTTTTATGTAGAGACAGGGTCTCACTGAGTTGCTTAGTGCCTCGCCATTGCTGAGGCTGGCTTTGAACTTGTGATTCTCCTGTCTCAGCCTCCCCAGCTGCTGGGATTACAGGCATGTGCCACCATGCCTAGCCAGTTTCTCTTTCTTGAGTGAAGTTATATTGTAGAATATGCTACCCTAACCCAAATGTGGTGGCACAAGCTGGTAATCCCTGCTAATCAAAAAGCTGAGGCAGGAGGATCACAAGTTCTAGGGCCAGCCCCTAAGCAATTTAGTGAGAACTTGTCTCAAAATAAATAAAGGGCTGGGGATGTAGCTCTGTGGTTAAGCCCCCCGCGTTCAATCTCTGGTGCCAAAGAGAGAGAGAGAGAGAATCAGAGAGAATGAAAGAAAAAAAAAACTTCATGAGAAGGGGAAAATGTAATAAAAATTATATTCAAATGAAACTTTCCTGAAAGATTTTTCAGAATAAGAGCATGTGGAATTAGAATCTTATTATCTCTCTAGCCGGCGCAGTGGCACACTCCTGTAATCCTAGCACTTTGGGAGGCTGAGACAGGAGAATCGCGAGTTCAAAGCCAACCTCAGCAATGGCGAGGCGCTAAGCAACTCAGACCCTGTCTCTACATAAAATACAAAATAGGGCTGGGGATGCAGCTCAGTGGTCGAGGACCCCTGAGTTCAATCCCTGGTACCAAAAAAAGCCACATTATTATCTCTCTTCTAAATTTTCTTCATTGGAATGATGGGAGTAAGAGTGGGTAAAATGCTAGGTTTTTACATATAAGTGAGGTCATATACTACTTGCTGTACCTGGCTGATTTCACTTACATATTGTCTTCTAGGTTCATTCATCTTGTTGCAAATGTTTTTATGGCTAAATAATATTCCATTGACTGTGTGTGTATGTAGAATTTTCTTTATCCACTTATGGGTTGACAGTCACTTGAAGCACCTGAAGTTGCTTCCATATCTTGGCTATTGTTGTCAGGTTTGGTCAGGGTCCAAGATGCCCAAATAAGGAAGCTGGTCAGCAGAGCTGCAAGCCAGATGTGATGTCACTAGTGGACAAGCCTCCTGTCAATCAGCAAGTTTTCCTGACCCATCAGGAAGGACTATGGCCTTCTCTTCCTGTACCCAACCCCTCCCCTTCCTGACCGGGTTTTCTTGAAATTCTCTAAGCACGGAATCTCCGGCGCCATTTCTCCCTACCCGCTCTGGTGGACCGGGAAATGGTCCGAGGGCTCGCCTTCCAATAAAGCCTTGCCGAGTGGCTTAATTCATCTTCTCCTGGTCCTGTGAATTTTACATAAATGGTGCCGAAACCCGGGAGGGCTTTGAACTTCTTCCGCACCACGGTTGAGGCAGGCCTTTCGGACCAAGAGAATTCCTGAGCCACTCCCTGTCTTCCCCACCCGGACCAACAAGAGTGAGGTAGGTCCCGCTTCCTCTGGCTTCTCGGCTTGCCCCTTCCCCACCGTTCACTCCAGAGGCCCATCCTGTAAGTCGCACGTGCACATGGGCCCTCTGTCCGGCGGGCACTGTGTCCACTGAGGCCACGAAGATTGGAAAGACGTTTCGTCTCCATGTTAGCCAATCGCCACTGTCGTCCGGGCCCCGGAAAATTTCGGAGGACGCTTCAATTTTCCGCCTGGCCCCATTCTCCCGTGGGCGTGAGCATTCCTTGGGACGCCAATTAATGTTCTCGTCCACTCCTCCCAGGGCCGCCGAGAAATCACAAGGAACGTTTGATTTTTAAATCTTCACTGATTTGGCTATTTTTTAATCACTGAATGGGGAAACGCACAAATTCCTTTCACCAAGGCTTTGTTGGAAGCGTGCTCTCGCCCCTCCC
>PVHX01032257.1:0-14129 GCA_004024805.1 Geosciurus inauris | reverse complement strand
ATTACAGGCGTGCACCACCGTGCCCCGCTATAGATTCTGATGTCTGACTTTGGAAAATAAGCTGGTGAAGGAAGAAAGAAAGGACATAAAGACTGAAGGCAGTGACAAAGAGGGTAGAATTAATGGATTAGAAGTCCAGATAAGTTGAGAATTATTTGAGTTGATATAATAGAAGGAATCAACTGGATAGATAGGAAGCAGTGAACATAGAGGGGAGATTAAAACTGAGATCACTCTCAAGTCAGGCGTGGTGGCGAGGCGCTAAGCAACTCAGGGAGACCCTGTCTCTACATAAAACACAAAACAGGGCTGGGGATGTGGCTCAGTGGTCGAGTGCCCCTGAGTTCAATCCTCAATACCAAAAAAAATTGCTATGAATGAGGACAGTAGTAGTATTAGAAATAATGTCAAAGCAAGAAGAGATAAAATCATTGGGAAATAGCCTATGGACCATTACAAAATCACAACAATGAAACACAGTGAGTAATTTAATCCAACATCTTTAGAGAGGAGGATGGCATAACTGTCTGGAACCAGTAATGAGGACTCAAAGTGGATACCTAGCTGGGCCCCAAGTACAGTGATAAAGGAGGCAATCGGAGTAAAGGAAGGCAGCAGGAAAAACAATATCCAAAAAGAAATCTGAGTTTTATTTACAGCAATAGGGGAAAGGGATCATTCAGAGAAAAAAAAAGAATAAAATGATGGGAGATTTTGCTAATTATGGGAATGGTAAGATGGGAATGGACAGGCTGGAGGTACAGAATTATATAGAAATTAGACTGGGACTTCTGGAGGCAACTAGTACCAGGAATCAAAGTCTGGTGAGATAGGCCAGGTAGTTTCAAGGTAGACTGTGGCAGTGGAACTGAGGTGATGGTGGAATGTTAAGAGTGTGGAATGGTGAATGCCTGGGACTCAACCTTGACCAACAAATAGCTGCAAGAGTGTCACCATCTTTATCTGATTTAGTGAACTTACATACTTTCAAGATTTTCAGGAGCTCTTACTTTCAAATACATAAATGCTGTCATTGGTTCAGTGACTTCTCACGAATTGAGTGTGTGTGTATATGGCCCTCTGATGCCATTATGTCAATTATTTTATTAAGAGAAACCCATTCTTGCTATCATTTAATCCCTGCCAAAAGTTTAACAGATAATATACATATTACTTAACAACATGCTAATAATTAAGGTGGTAAATGATAATTAAGATATTGGGATACTAGTTTTGAATACTCCTAATACATTTGCATTGGTGAAGGATGGGAAGAAGAAAAAGCAATATACTACTTTATTTCTATTTGTTCAGTTTCAACTACTGCTTATTAATATCTCCATTCACTACTCTTTTGTCTCACAATTTCTAAACTGAATTAAACTGCCTTGTGCTTCTATTTCCTGATTTGTCTCATTCCATTTCTGCTTAACAACCAATCACAATTTTCCAAATTAAGTCTCCAAATTAAAATCCTCCAATAGAAAGTATTATTTTTTGTTCTATATAAAGCTAGCCTAATCTGTAATTAGTTGTGGTCAGGATGTTGGACTCAATTCCAATTTATAAAGAAGGAATTGTAGAAAGTGTGGTAGACATACACAATGGAGTACTATTCAGTCATAAAAAAGAACCAAATCATATCATTGACAGGAAAATGGAAGAAATTGGAGATCATAATGTTAAGTGAGATAAACCAGACACAGAAAGACAAGTATGTTCTTCCCCATGTGTGGAATCTAGGAGGATAAAAGGACAATATGAAAGTAGCACGGAGACTACTACAGAAGAAGAGGATCATGGGGAAGAGGGAGGATAATGAGGATGGATATGATCAAAGTATGTTATTTGCATATATGAATAAGCCACATTGTAATCCATTATTCTATATGATTAAAATGCACTATTTTTTAAAAAAAAGATTGGTGGAAAGGGGTCATGGACATTAATGCACTTTCAGAGTTTTACAAAATCCTCTTAAATACAGTTGGCTGAGGGTAGAATAACTTGAAAGGGGTCATAAGGACATGAAAAGTATACTTAAAAGTGAATTAAAGGGGCCGGGGCTGTAGCTCAGTGGCAGAATACTTCCTTAGCATGTGTAAGGCACTGTGTTCAATCCTTAGCACCACATAAAAATAAACCAAATAAAGGTATGCAATTTATAACTACTGATTTTTTTTTTAAAAGAAGACTTCCAGCCAGGCACGGTGATGCACACCTGTAATGCCAGCACTCTGGAAGGCTGAGGCAGGAGGATCATGTGTTCAAAACCAGCCTCAGCAACAGCAAGGCACTAATCAACTCAGTGAGACCCTATCTCTAAATAAAATAGAAAAAATGGTTGGGGATGTGGCTCAGTGGCTGAGTGCCCCTGACTTTAATCCCTGGTACCAAAAAAAAGAAGAAGAAGAAGAAGTCCAATTCAGTTATGTAGAATGTTTTTGAAAAGAAAATTCACTGAAGCATACAAAGACAAGCATTAATGCAGAGGTATGTTATACTCCCCTACAGGAATACTCTATATTACAAAGTATTCTTTCTAATTGTGCCATTGATTCAATTCAGTTAGAACTAAAATCTTGGTGAAAATTTCTTTTGAAACTTGCCAAGCTATTTGAATACTTTTTAAAACATTTTTTTTGTTGTTGTACAAGGACACGATACCTTTATTTTATTTATTTATTTTTATGTGTTGGTAAGAATTGAACCCAGTGCTTCACACATTCTAGGCAAGTGCTCTACCACAGAGCCACAACCCCAGCCCTGGTTCTAGAATTTTTATGGAAGAGAAAATTCATTGAGGGAGTACTGACCTACAGATTTAAAAAAAAAATAAAACTAAAGCAAGGAAAACTGTGATTTGGGCATAAGAATAGACAAATAAATCAAGTAAATAGAGATTCCCAAAAAACAAAAAACAATCTGTATATCACAGTTCAGTATATGATAAATGTCTCATTTTATATGACCACTAAAGAAATAATGATGAAATAAGCAAGCTACTTCTTTGTGTGAGAGGGAGAACAGAAACAAAATTAAAATTTCCAGTTCACATCATATACATCAACAAAAAATTCCACAAAAATGGAGAATATGAATATGAAAATCAAAACTATGAAAGAAATAGTGGAAAATAAAGGAGACTGCTCATACAATCTTAGACTAAAGAAGGTTTTTCTAAGTCAAACTCATAATACATAAGAGAAAATTTCTTATATTTAACAACATAAAAATTAAAAATGTATGGAAAACAAAAAGTGCCCTTATAAGTTAACAACAAAAAAAAAATGCAGATGGGAGGAGGTATTTGCAGTATATATAAAAGGCAAAATGCATTCAATATGCAATATCCAATGCTTAATTGATTCCAATCAAGAATCAACAAAAAAATCGGGCAACCTGACAGACAAATGACCAGAAGTCATATACAAAATACCTACTCTTTGTGAGCTTCTGGAGAGTATGGCGTGTGCAATTAGAAGTTGTGTATACACATTGCTGGTGGGACTGTAAATTGGTGCAACCAGTCTGGAGAGCAGTATGGAGATTCCTCAGAAAGCTTGGAATGGAGCCACCTTTTGAGCCAGTTATCCCAGTCCTCGGTCTATACCCAGAAGACTTAAAATCAGCACACTATAGTTACACATATCAATGTTTATAGCAGCTCAATTCACAATAGCTAAGCTATGCAAGCAACCTAGGTGCCCTTCGACAGATGAATGGATAAAGAAAATATGGCATTTGTACACAATGGAATATTACTCAGCCATAAAGAAGAATGAAATTATGGCATTTACCAGTAAGTGGATAAAACTAGAGACTGCCATGCTAAGTAAAATAAGCCAATCCCCCCAAATCAAAGGCCAAATGTTCTCTCTGACATGTAGATGTTGCCTCACAATCGGGGGCAGTGTGGAGGTGGAGGTTCATTTGATTCAAGACGGGGTGTGGGGGCACGGAAGGGGGATGGGAATGAATCAAACATAACTTTCCTATGTTCATATACGAATACATGACCACTGTAACTCCACATCATGTACAACCACAAAAATGGGAAGTTATACTCCATGTATGTATGATATGTCAAAATACATTCTGTTGTGTATAACCAAAAAGAACCAAAAAAGTCTAGAAAAAGAAGTTGTGTACACAGACACATGTCCAGCCATTTACAATGCTATCCCAACCATATCACTTGGCCTATCTGAGATATGAATCATACCTAAAACATGGGGAAGTGAGTGCCTGATTCAAAGATATGAATCACCAATGATGCCAGGACAGCTACCACGGTGTTTGTAACCAGGGGACCATACCATGACCTTCGAATGACATCTCTGTGCATGCAGATTCCAGGGGTCCCAGGAAAGATTTAACTTGCTTTCTTAAAGACCTTTAGACCTTTCAAAATAGTGATCTGTTTCTGCTAGCACTTCCATTCTCCAGCACTTAAAGCCTCTATCAATTCACCCTGGGTATCTTGCTTACAGATGTCCATAAGTTGTCCGGTACAGCTCCCAATTGGATCATAAATTCTTCTAGGGCAAGTACCACATCTTTGACTTCTTTTTTAATTTCCATCTTGTATTTAGTGGTATTTAGTGGAGTCCACTTCATACACCATTATTGGTTTCTAACTGCATATATCCATTTCTACTTCCAAGCACACCTGCAAAATGCAATGTCATAATGGAGAGCAGAGATGCAGATGAATTCCTTATAGAAAATGAGCTTCTGTTCTCATTTATAGCTATAAGTACTAAATCCAAAGAGAAGTGGCTTAACTGATTTTTCACTGTAACCCTTATGCCTGTTTTTTTCTGGATTGATTTTTTATTACTAATTCTTACTCTATAGGAAACTAAAGTGTAAGCTAACCTCCGACATGTGTGAAAATCAAAGAAATAATAATCAGCTCCATTATGTGTTAAATGGTATTTGGCTGATTGCTCTTTCACAGCTGCACAGTGAGGATATTAGGGATGACATCACCATGTATATACAATATATTTCAAATCCCCATTTGGAATGCAGTGACAGTCCTAATGTCATGAAAGTATTATACTACTAAATAATTAACTAAGAAATTATGAAAAACATAATGGAGAATAAAAGACAACTGCATAAGCATCTATCACAACAAAATAGTTGTCTTTTGTAGTTGATTATGTTTATTTTTCTGTGACTGAAGAACAAAATATCAATTATGGGCAGATGGCCATTAGCATAATCCATAATGCCAGAAGACAAAACAATGCTTTGTATCTATCACCTTTGATTAGTAGCATAATGTTTTATTAGAGTCTGTATAAATAACACCAAGTAACAGAATATGGGTTTTGACAACGCAACAGTTTGTTTTTAATAGCAGTATCTCTGTTAGGAAATAAAACAAAGGAAGAATATATTGTACAAATTCTCCAACATGTATTAAAATGATGAATGTTCCTGATTTGTTCAAACCAAGGGCACACACTCATATAGAGCCATCCATTTAAAAAAATTTAACATTTCCATGAAAATCTTCTTTAACAAGCAATTTGGGCTTTCTAACATAAAACCAAATGGCTTCAGGGACATATCCACTTTCTAAGCGTTTGTAGGATAGTTTAGACTTTAAAACTTGCCTTAGATTTTACCTAATGGGCCTCTGACAGCCTCTACTCTATGTGGTTTCCTTAACCTCCACCACCCCCCATTCTACTCCCACCAGGAGGGAAAGAAATCAAAGACCACAGACAACAAAGCCTCAGGAACCTCCATGCCAGGATTTAAGATGCTCCTGTGGCTCCAACTGGCAGAGTCACAGCTAATAGAAAATTCAGGTGAACATCTTCCCTAAATACAACCTCTGTAGGATGAGTAAGCAAAGGCTATAAAGATGAGACTGAAAGTTCTTTAATTCTACCGGAGTACAAAAGTTACAACCACTTTTATAACCTGCATGAAACAGAGTAAAACACCAACAAACAGGTAAAGGGACAACTTTTAACTGCAACTATGTCAGCTAAGGAGATGACTGATGGTGGGGAAAGCAGAGAAGGTTCTATAGGGGGAAAAGGAACTACCAAGCACCAGTCTTTCTTCCAGGCAGCACTCAGCAGAAATTATTCCCTTCGCCTACCTATACCCAACAAGGTAGCTCTTTTGTGAATGCATTTTGCAACAAAAGTATTTTGCAGAGGGCATTGGTAGAGCCAGTTTGCACGGAAGAGAGTTAATAGTGCCAGCATTCCGCAAATCTGCAAAGATAGCAACTACAGTCATAGAAATAAACACAGGATGTTGAGCAAGTGCCATTATGTTAAAAACTCTGCAGTTAATATTTTCTAACTTAATGGCTCAACTTTGCAGACCAAAGTCTAGGGAGCCACCTCTCACTGTCTGGCAGCACTTCCCCTAAAAATTCCTACCTTGCACTTAATAGCACTAATGGATTTTTTAAATGATCATGAGAATTATATGCAGATCATAGAAATTTAAAAACTACATAAAAAAAAGAAAAAAGTCCACCATCCAGTGACAATATAGCTTCTGTATGGACATGTTTTAACCAACCTTTTTTGGGGGTGGGCAGGCACAGACTAGAGATTGAACCCAGTGGCACTCTACTGCTGAGCCACATCCCCAGTCCTTTTCATTTTTTATTTTGAGACAGGGTCTCGCTAAGCAGCTTAGGGCCTCACTAAGTTGCTGAGGCTGGCCTTGAACTTGTGATCCTCCTGCCTCAGCCTCCTGAGCTACCGGGATTATAAGCATGTGTCACAGTGCCTGACTTAACCTAGCCTTTTATTAACTGTGAATGTATGTTGAGGTGTGTGTGTTTTTTTAAAAACTGGATTATATTCCAAAATGAATTGTGTCTTTTTAACTTAATACACAAGGAACTTTTCCCATTCCATTAAATAATCGCCAAAAAACAATTGTCATTGTTATTGACTGCACAGTATTCAAATTTTCTCTGTAAATACTGAGAATTAATGTATAAAATGTTTTCCTCTTTCTGTAATTGTTTGGATTAGTATCTAACGCAATAAGACAGAAAAATTAAATAAGTGATATACATTTTAAAATGTAAGAAGAATTTATATTCTCTGAGGCCAGTATGATTATAAACCTAAAACATCTAAAGTAACCCAAGTAAATCAGCTATCAGAATAAGAAAATTTAGTAAGTTGACCAAAAACAAGATGAGATTCACATTATACTGACAATATGTAATTAGAAATTCAATTCACAATTTCCATAAAGACAATAAAATACCAAGGAATAAATGGTATAATAAAGAATTCCCTAAGAACAAGTTAAAACCATATAAAAGGACATGAATTAAAGAACTGACACCTCATAGTCTTTGAAAAGAAAGACAATACTATAAAGATGTAATATATTCCTAAATATAACTTAAATTTCTAATCTTTAGACTAGATGTTCAAAAATATTTTAAGAGTATATAGTATGAGGGCTGGGATTGTGGCTCAGTGGTAGAGCACTTGCCTCACATGTGTGAGGCACTGGGTTTGATCCTCAGCACCACATATAAATAAATACATAAAGATATTTTAAAAAAGAGTATATGGCATGAAATAAAATGGGACCAGCTGCTGGCCTACACGAAAATCATTCTGGAGGGCTCTGGGGGCCACCTCAACAAGTGAGGCAAATGCCCCACGGAACATTTGACACTGAAACACAATAAGTATATATGACTGCTCATCAGTAATGACACACACACACACACAGGTAGACAGAGCACATGAACATGATATCACCAGACTAGATATTATGAAGCACACATTGTCATTTGCAATCAAGATGACGTTCCCACCTGAATAGCAACCTCCAAGGTTAAGTAGGTAAAATTTCTTTAGTGATAACTGATAATGCCTAGCAATAGAGTTAAAATATTAATGACTTTTCCGTCAAAATCCAAATGATGTTATTGTAAAAAATAAATTTAGTTATATGACAGAAGAAATATACAAGAAGTGCCAAAATGTTTTTGGTGATTACTGTGAAGGGAGGGACCTGATTCATGGTTATCAAAAGGATTGTTAAAGCCACCATAAACAAAGGGATGTAGCATTGACCAAAACGTAGAGAAACTAGAGTCAAGGAACACAGCAAAGAGGTACATAGTGAATGATCACCTCATATTTGTAATTGGGTCTATCGAATGTATACTTCAAGGAAATGTATTTAGATTCTTGCCTACATATATTTTGGAATGATTAAAAATGAAACAAAATGAAGTGGATACAAAGATGATTTTGTAAATTCAGTGTGGGTAGGCATTTTCTGGCAAGTTAAACAATCTAGAAGGGATAATCTTATCACTACAACATATCAATATTAAATTTTACTATACATCAAAATATTCTAGAAATAAATTCAAATAAAAACCTAGGAGAAGAGATTTTTTAAAATATAACAAAATATTTATGCCTTACATATAAGAAATCCTTCAAATCAATGGTTAGTATTATTATATAAAATTTAAAATGAGTCAAAGATATGAATATACTATTTATAGAATTTTTAAAAATTACCATATGAAATATGCACAACCTGAGTAGTTTTCAAGGAAATGAATATTGAAATATCAAAGACATATGACTTTTTGAAAATTAGAGAAAAGATTTAGAAAGTTTGACGATTCCTACTGCTTGGGAAGTTATAGGACAATGGCCATATTTCAGCTGTCTGGTAGGAATGTGAATTTGTTTGAACCATGTTGGAGAATAATTTGACAGTAAATCTAGACATCTTAGAGCACATACCCTTTGATGTGGCTATTTCACTTGTAGGAATTTACCTCACTGGTATAAATGGATACACATGCCCAGATGCTCAGAGCATCCTCAGCATTCCAGATGTTGCTGAGGCTCTCCACTGTCCATAAACAATTGACATCAGTTGGCTTTCTCTGCTAAGATAATTGATCTTAAAACTTTGATCCCAAAAGAAGGCATCCAAATAACACTATCAGACTTGCAGAAGAAAAAAATCACCTATTTAAACAAGGCATTTAATCCTTTCATGAACTTCATAGAAACACTTTCTTAACATCCCAGCAGCAGATATGAGCTTGAAGGGTAGACAAAAAAAAAATTGTTCAGTCTATACCATTATTAGATCTTTTATCCAACTTCATCCCTTTATTTCGCTCCCTATGTATAAGTCTTTAGATGTGGAGTAAAAGTCTATGACACTGTATGGAATAGTATGATTCTGATATTTCACCAGTTTTCTTACTACCTGGCTGACAAAAGTATAAGATGAGCTCGATTACTAAAGAAGTTCTGTTTGGTAATATTTTCAACAAGTTAGGATATTTAGTTATATTACAATTTTATTGGTACAAATTAGGTTCTCAATAAATATTGACAGAATGGAATATATTTTTATTAGTGTAAATTAATCATACAGAATGGTGGGTTTCACTGTGGCACATTAATACATGCATATACAATTTGATTTCACTTCCCAATACTTCCCCTTACTCTCTATCCTCTGTCCCCTAGACTCCCCTCTTCTATTCTAATAGTCTGTCTGTCTTCTAGTTTCATAATGTCAGTTACTGTTCTTTTTTCTTCCTCTAACTTCCACATATGAGGGGAAAATATGATTCTTATCTTTTTGAGTATGGCTTATGTCACCTAATGTCATCCTCTCCTGTTTCATACATTTTCTGCAAATGATATAGTTTCATTTTTCTTCATGGCTGTATAAAACTCCATTGTGTGTATATATATATAGAGAGAGAGCACATTTTTTTACATTGTTCTGTTTGGATATCCCTGACAGTACAATGTAATTTATATATTTTCATCTGTTCTGTTTAGGTATGCATTACAGTAGAATGTATTTTGACGCAGAGATGGAGTATAACTGCCCATTCTTGTGGTTGTACATGACATGGAGTTTCACTGGTCATGTATTCATACATGAACATAGGAAAGTTATGTACAAGTTGTTCTATTGTCTTTCCTGTTTCTATCCCCCTTCCCATCTCTTCATTCCCCTTTGTCTAATCCAATGAACCATCCCCCTCTCCCCCTCTTATTGTGTGTTAGCATGCACATATCAGAGAACATTCAGCCTTTGGCTTTTTGGGATTGGCTCAATTCACTTAGCATGATGGTCTCCAGATCCATCCATTTACCTGCAAATGCCATAATTTTATTCTTGTTTATGCCTGAGTGATATTCCATTGTGTATATATATCACATCTTCTTTATCCATTCATCTTTTGAAGGGCACCTAGGTTGATTCCAAAGCTTAGCTATTGTGAATTGAGCTGCTATAAACATTGATGTGGCTGCATCACTGTAGTATGCTGATTTTAAGTCCCTTGTATATCACATTTTCTTTATCCATTCATCTGTTGATGGACACCCGGGCTGATAATGTAAACTGGTTATCTGTGAGTTGTGCATACATCTCTAAAGTATGCTGGCTTTAATCCTTTTGGATAAGTAATCAAGGAGTGTTGTAGCTGGATCATACTGTTGTTTAGATTTTAGGTTTCTGAGGATCTGCCATACTGATTTCCATAGTGGCTATCCCAATTTACATTCCCACTCACAGTGTAGAAGAGTTCTTTTTCCCTCGCATCTTCTCTCCCACCTTTACTGTTATTCACATTCTTGATGATTACCATTCTGAATGCAGTCAACTCCATCTTCAACCCAGGCATCAGAGAATCTTGGCTTGTGCAGAGGAGATGGTGCCAGAGAGTTCTAAGCCCAGGAGGCAAAAGCCATCCTGGCATGGATGATGGGTACTGTGTGTGCCTGGGAAGATGTCAGAAGTAGGGTAAAGTGGCACTGTCTAGGGCTCTGGAACAAGCCCCACCCTCTTCTGCTCCCTCCTCTGCTCAGAGGTAGATGTCAGTGGCCTTTGGCTCATAGCAGCCTCACCGTATATATCATGTCCCCTGTGACAATACTTGCTGTTGCCTCCAGAGGAGATGAAGATGCAGGATGCTACATTTCTCAAAGATATGAATATAAGTGCGACCCTCACAAAATGGCTTCAAACCACAGCTTGCCACTCACCGGTTCAGAGAAGCAAGGTGTTTCTCACACAGACTGCAATGCAGTTTCTGTACCTGCTAAGTTTGGTGTGATTTTCTCTCCCATCACTATTCCAAAGCAATGTTTCAACTTTGCCTTTCTTTCTTTCCTTTTGTCACCTCATCCCTCCATGCTGTGCCAGAGGTACAGATGCAGGTTCAGAACTGAGTAACTCTTTCTCACTGTTACAGTAATCAGAGTCTCCAAGTTACTCCAAGTCTCTGTCATCCTAAGATTCAACCAACGTGTATTCCTTCCCTCACCCACTTTGTTGTGTAGTTGTTTCCAATTCTAAACTGTGGAGGAACTAGAACTTGCAGCCTACCACTTGTACTCACTATCTTGATCCTTCTGTTGAGCAAATATTTATTGAGGGAGGAAAAACATGGAACATGAGAAGGGGAACAATGTAAACCATTCACCCCAGTATCTGTGATATGACTTAAGTTATTAATAGTTCTCCAAATATTTTCAACTCATACTTTGTATCAGATGCCATTTACTCAAAAAATATTTATTGAGCAACTACTATAGGCCAGGCATTCTGAGAATCAAGAACACGCAACAGTGAATAATACAGATGATGGAGCTTTCATTGTATCAGAAATTCCTTACCAAAGTCCTGGTACACACAAAACCTACACAAAGATTTTTCCAACATCTTCCAGGAAAAAAAAAAAAACAACTCCCAATAAGGACTGCCTCCAAGCTACAAGTTGTTTTAGAGTTCATTCATTCAATTCACACATTTACTCAATACAAAGGCACTGATCTAGGCAGTGAAGAAACATAAGTGAACAAGAAAGACAAAGTCTTTGCCCTTAAGGGGACTGTGCTCTACAAAGAAACAAGATAATTTCAGCTATTGATTAGTGGTACGTATGAAATAAAGAGAGATTTATAATAAAAGTCATTACAGAGAAGGGCTATAAACTAGGGTAGTCAGAGAGGGCCACAGGGTGGTAGTAACAAAGTAAGACCTGCATGACCAGAAGGAGTCAGCCATGGAAAGATCTACATGAAGAGCTTCTGCCAGAACAAATGAACTTGAGATACTCTAGGAATAGAGAAAAGCAATATGCTAAAGGAAGGCAGTGGGAAGAAATGAATTTAGAGAGAAAGCAGGGAACCAGATAATGCTCTATGTGGGAGGCGAGGCTAAGGACTATGACTTTTATTCTATGTATGGTAGAATGTCACTGGAGGATACTGAATAGGGGAGAAGCGTGCCTGTAATCCCAGCATGTCAGGGACTGAGGCAGGAGGATCACAAATTCAAAGCCAGCCTCAGCAACTTAGCGAGGCCCTAAGCAACTTAGCAAGACTCTGTCTCTAAATTAAACATATAAAAAAGGGCTAGAGATGTGGCTCAGAGTTTAAGCACTCCTGGGTTCGATCCTGGTACCAAAAAAAATGCATATACACCACACACACACACACACACATACACACATATATAAAATTAGCAAAAGATTGCCAGGTTATCAATGTGGGAAAGAGAGTTCTCATCTGATGGCTACACACGTTATGGTGGTTGTTATATCACATGCTTTGAAGCCAGACAGACCTAGGTTCAAATTCCAACTGTACTGCTTACTGTGTGAGTCTAGGCATAGTATTTAAGATCTCTGGGCCTCACTCTTCGCATCTGAAGCAACAGGACTATTCTGTGAGGTATAACTGAGTAAGAACTTTCAGTTAAAAAGCTAAGATCCCTAAGACACCAACATGAGGTGTCTTAATATCCCAAACCAGGACAGATGTGGGAGAAGAACATACACCAGTGAATGTCTCTGATTTTTCTTGTGAGTTGTACTGTGTCCCCACTTAATAAGGGATTTGGCAGAAATGCCTGGTACCCACTAAGTAGCCCCATTTATTCATCTCATCAATGCTAATGAATAAACTCAAGTTGTTACCAAAGATTATATTGATGATAAAACAATGTATAGGGATAGTTGGTTACAATTGGATCAAAGAATCATAGATTTTCAAATGTTAGAAAGGGCCTCAGAGTGTACGTACATACTTATTGAACCTTCCAACCAGCACAGTGATCACCTTAACGGCATCATGGAACAGTATTTATGGAGTCTCTAACTGAAATTCCAACACTTTTGTGAGTTGTTCTTAATTGACCTTAAGCCAGTGTCTCAAGACAAGAAGCAAGGTGTCCAGCCAGGAGGCTTTCATGAGTAAAATAAGATGGGGCCTCAACTCGGAATCTCTGAGTGAAAATAGAAAAGTCAGGATTGATGTGAACTTTGGTGATATGTGCCATAAGGAAGGGAAATGACATTGGCACAATTCCCATATCTCTGGTTTGGGTGAAAAGATGGCTAATGACACTTTTCCTGAAGATGGAGAACAAAGGAGAAACATACTTTGGTAAATAGTAACTCTTTTCCCCAGTGAGTTCCCGGTATGAGGTGACTGCATGAGGACCTGAGGTGGATTCAGAGCCAGTTACACACATGCACTCACAATCACATCCGAGTAAACACTCATACACATTCATAAACACTCTCACACACTCATATATATACACACACAACATCACACGCACACTTCTTACACACACTGACAAACACTTTCAGGAACATAAACTCTCACATTTGATCACACATCTTCACCAGTCTTACACACTCATTCACACACATTCCCAGGCTCACAAATGCTCTTCCACCTTCTCCAACACTAAAACACACATACGCTTACACACTCCTACACATATATACTCACATGATCATGAAGCCAGAATTAGACAGGTAGTCAGTGCAGGTAGGTAAATTGAGTCAGGTCGGATCAGGGAAGCCAATTTGGGTCTGAGAAGTTAGAGAGGTATTGAAATGCTAAGGCCTCCAGAGCCCTTCCTCCACCCTTATCACCCCTGCTCCAACCAGTTGCTAAGGTAACCTGCCCCAAGGAGTTGTTCATTACACCTGGGCCCTTCCCCCTCTCTGTTTGCTTTTTGGACATCCCACCAAACATCCTGGGCCTAGTCAAGTACACAGGAAGGAGAGAGATAAGGAGAAGAGAGCAGGAGAA
>PVHX01032256.1:0-14133 GCA_004024805.1 Geosciurus inauris | reverse complement strand
GCTTGGAAAATATTTTTTTTTTTTTAATGACATCCCTAAACTGGGTGCAGTGGCACATGCCTGTCATCCCAGCACTTAGGGAGGCTGAGACTGGATAATCGCGAGTTCAAAGCCCACCTCAGCAACAGCGAGGCACTAAGCAACTCAGTGAGACCCTGTCTCTACATAAAACACAAAATAGGGCTGGGGATGTGGCTCAGTGGCCGAGTGCCCCTGAGTTCAATCCCCAGCACCAAAAAAAAAAGCATCCCTAAAGGAGGTGTGATGGCACACACCTATAATCCCAGCAATATGGGAGGTAGAGGCAGGAGGATCACAGGTTCAAGGCCAGTCTTGGCAATTTAGAAAGACCCTATCTCAAAATGAAAAATAAAAAGAGCTAGAGGTATAACTCAGTGGTAGAGCACCCCTCGGTTCAATCCTCAGTGCAAAAGAAAAAAAAAAAAATTACATCCCTACTAAACATGCACAGACTTTTTTCCTTGTCATTATTCCTAAACAAGTCTGTCAACTATATACATAGCGTCTACATTGTATCAGCTATTATAAAGTAATAGATGATTTAAAGTACACAGGAGGATGTGCATGTGGACAGGGAATATGGGAACACCAGGACATTTTCTAGAAGAGACTTAAGCATCCATGGAGTTTAGTACTCAACAGATACTGGAACTAATCCCCCCAGATAGAGATTACTGTAAATTTAGTCTTCCATACAACTCTAGCACTCTATTGACATCAGATCACTTTCTGTGTTGATACTGGAAACACTGTCAACGACTAGGGCCTCACTCTGATGCAGAGACAGAGGGGTACATGCTGAATGCCCTCCAGCCTCTACTGACAAATGCCTGAAATGAGAACCCTAAAAATTTCCTTCCAATAAATTTTTAGTCTTGGATTCCTTAAAGAATGCAAAAATTAAGTAATTTATTTCAAGAATTCTGCTGCTATTCCTACAAGTCACAGCTGCCTTTTTGTTCATTTTTGTTGTTTGTTTGTTTGTTTTAGTGCTGAGGATTAAACCCAAGACCTCGAACATGCTAGGTAAGCACTCTACCACTGAACTGCACGTCCAGCCCCCCTAGCTACCTTTTATAAGGAGCAGGTCTACAGATTGTGGCTAAGTGGAAGAATGTATTTTAGGTGGTTTAAGAGAGCCCTAAGGGCTGTCTTGTTTGTTTAAAATGGATAGAGAACCAGGTTAGAGGGTATGAAGATAAATAATAAATGAGTGACAGCTCAAGACCACAATTAGGCCAAGGTTAATAAGCCTCAATCCCAGTGGGTAAAGCTTCCCTCTTTGGAAGGAGACACTACATAATTGCATCTTACTGATGCACCTGTTGGTGTATCTATCATTTAAAAAGAAAAAAAGCTAAATTAAAATGTCATCAAAGGAGCATAATCCCAACAAAATTCAAGAGCCTGTTGGCTCAGTGTTAATTGATTCATTTGGGAGAGGGAAGTAGACTTTTGGGACATTCTATAATAGTTTACCAGTATTGGATTAGCAGTTGCTTTAACAGTTAAACTTGTGTTAATTTATATTCCATGTAAAGCTAGTATAATACAAGTTATGTGTCAGTCTGTGTGGATTTTATTTTGACTCAACTTTATCACAAAAGAAAACCATCATTGTGAAACATATGGTGAGCATCCCTCATCTATCCTTATCCATAAAACACTCAAGCTGAAATGCAGAGAGGAAGAATATGTATTTACCTACTTTTTCACTGAGGTATTTTATTTTTATATATGTACTACATCCCTTTAAAAAAAAACACACACACACAGGATTTTCCCTCCTGTGTGTTTTCATCTTGCTTCTTCACAGCCCCTGATGCCAACTGAGGTTATCGATACAATGAAACCAAACTGACAGGAAGCAAGCAGATCATTCTGCCATCTTTCCAGATCTTTGAGTTGCATATCAAATCTGGGGCTGATCACCCCATACTTGTTCCACCTGCCTATGAGGTTCATCATAATTTCCCCAGCTCTGTGATCACCAGTGATTTCAAATTCACCAAGGTAACCATGCTTCATCACACAAAACCAGACAACTGTGGCATATGGCTTAATGAGACTCTGGCATTTGCCTCTCTTTTCTACAGTGTCTTTCTTTGCTCTTTTTCTTTTGTTATTTCGAGACAGGGTCTTGCTAAATTGCTGAGGCTAGCCTGGAATTTGTGATACTCCTGCCTCAGCCTCCTGAGTGGCTGGGATTACAGAGCATGTGCCAGCACCTAACTTCTGTTTATGATGTTGAGAACATTAGCCAAGACATTTAAGAGCAGATTCGTCCCAGTGCCCCCCGCCAAATAAATAAAAGCAGATTCTTTGACTTTATGTATACATGCATACATAATAGTATACATAAAGAAGTCTCGTGTGTGTGTGTGTGTGTGTGTGTGTGTGTGTGTGTGTGTGTGTAAAATCAGCTACTCTTCACCAAACTGGCTATAGAATAATTTACTGCTCTTTCTCCTTGTCTCTCTGTGATCACAGGGAAAAATACTGATATTGATAAGAAATAACCATTTACTAGTTTCTTCTGAAGAGAACACAGAATGCAAGTTTTCTTAATCAGCAAACGCCATATATTCTCATTCTCTACTATTTATGTGTAGACATCCAAACAAGTTTGGGGAGTTAAAAAATGTAACACAAACAAAATAATTCTCTCATTGCATAGCTCTAATATTCCAGAAAACATCAAATGTTTTCAGAATAACAAAGACAAGAAGGATTTTTTTAAATGCACCCTTGGGTCCCAAACTGCATCATGGTAGGTGGATAGACCTAAAAGCATCATATGGCTTTCTTCCAATATTGTTCTTTACTTTATTTCTAAAGATTTAGTTAAAACAAAAGATTTTAGCACTGCCATTACTTGGCTGAAAATGCAATCAACTCCCATTTGGTCATTTGGCTAAGACACATTGCCTTTATGAGACAGGAGAGTTGCGAGTTCAAAGCCAGCCTCAGCAATGGCAAGGTGCTAAGCAACTCAGTGAGACCTGTCTCTACATAAAACACAAAATAGGGCTGGGGATGTGGCTCAGTGTCGAGTACCCCTGAGTTCAATCTCCAGTAAAGAAAGAAAGAAGGAAAGAAGGAAGGAAGGAAGGAAGGAAGGCCTTTAGAGTTGGAAATGAAGACCAATGATAGTTGTCTTTGGTTTTTTAATTAACTATAAAGTAAGCCAGGTGCAGTGGCTCAAGCCTGCAATCCCAGCACTTAGGGAGGCTGAGACAGGAGAATCGCGAATTCAAAGCCAGCCTCAGCAATGGCAAGGTGCTAAGCAACTCAGTGAGACCCTGTCTCTACATAAAACTCAAAATAGGATTGCAGATGTGGCTCAGTGGTCGAGTACCCCTGAGTTCAATCCCCAGTACCAAAAAAAAAAGTAGATGATAATCAATGATCATCAAGGCCAGGAGATTTGCCAGGCAGAGTGGTCCATGCTGGAATCCCGGCAACTTGGTAGACTGAGGCAGGATGATTGAAGTTTGAGGCCAGCCTCAGCAACTTAGCAGGGAACTAAGCAACTTAGCAAGACCCAAAATAAAAAAATAAAAGAGGACTGAGAATATAGCTCAGTGCTAAAGCATCCCTTGGTTCAATCCCTGACACCATTCCTCTCCAAACAAAACAAAACAAAACCTAAAGAACAGTTTTCAAGTCCAGGCCCACTGACTTCACAGTTTGAGCCAGTTGACCACACTGCCTTTTACCATCTCCCTCTATTTATTAGACACTAGAGACTTTAATGTTAGAAAACATTGGATTCAAAATAATATATTTTCCAACCTGGTGCAGTGGCACACGCCTGTAATCCCAGCAGCTCAGGAGGCTAAGGAAGGAGGATCAAGAGCTCAAAGCCAGCCTCAGCAAAAGCAAGGGACTAAGCAACTCAGTGAGACCCTCTCTCTAAATAAAATACAAAATAGAGCAGGGAATGTAGCTCAGTGGACAAGTGCCCCTGAGTTCAATTCCCAGTACCAAACATATATATTTTTTTATTTATATTTATATATTTATATTTTCCAATAACATTTGTAAAAGCTTGAAATTACAATATGCAACTGAAAAATTATAGTAGAAAGAACATCTCCTAAATTCAAGCTGAAATTAAATCTAATGAGGGGAGCTGGGATTGTGGCTCAGCGGTAGAGCACTTGCCTCGCATGCGTGGGGCCCTGGGTTCGATCCTCAGCACCACATAAAAATAAATAAATAAAGATATTGTTTCCATCTACAACTAAAAAAATTTTTTTTTAATAAAAAAAATAAATCTAATGAGGGAGTGTGGTGACCTACAGACAAGGGTGTCAGGTTGGGGAAAAGAAAGAGTCCTGCAGGACAGATGTTCTTTGGAGATACTAACCAGCAAGATCATTCACCTGCCACCCTCTCTTGGATTAGATGCTCACCAAACAGCCTGCTTTGTTTTGAGACAGGGTCTAGCTAAATCACCCAAACTGGCTTCGTATTTGCTGTCTTCTTGCCTGTGCCTCCCAAATCACTGGGATTACAGGCATGCACCACCATGCCCAAATAACATTCTGAATTTAATCTGGTGTCCCACATACATTTACCTATAGAATGTGCTCTAAATATCCTATGGCACCTATTGCTTGGGGAAAAAAAATGGATTTCTCATTAAAAATTAAGAAACTGCCAGGTATGGTGGTATGCACCTTAGAGTTCCAGCCAAGCAAGAGGCTGAGTGGGGAGGATCACTTGAGTGCAGGAATTCAAGACCAGCCTGGATAACATAGCAAGACCCTGTCTCAAACAAACAAACAAAACAGAAAGGCAAGAAACTGATTTCCCAGAGGTGGTCTTCTAAAAATAGGCGACCGACTGGGTGTGGTGGTAAATGCCTGTAATCTCAGAGACTTGGGAGGCTGATGCAGGAGGACTACAAGTGCAAGGCCAGCCTCAGCAGTTTAGCAAGGCTCTAAGCAATTCAGGGAGACCCTGTCTCAAAATTTTAAAAAATTAAAAGGGCTGGGGATATGGCTCAGTGGTTAAGTGCCCCTGGGTTCAATCCCTAGTACCAAAAATAAATTAATTAGGGACTAGGGCTGCAGCTCAGTGGTAGAGCATTTGCCTTGCCCATGTGAGGCACACTGGGTTCAATCCTCGGCCCCACATAAAAATAAATAAATAAAGGGCTGGGGTTGTGGCTCAGTGGTAGAGCGCTTGCCTAGCACGTGTTAGGCACTGGTTCGATTTTCAGCACTGCATATAAATAAAGTCCATTGACAACTAAAAAAATAAGGTAAAAAAATTAATTAATTTTTAAAAACAATTCAAAAAGAGAATACAAAGAAATGTATGGCCAGCAGCTTTAGGAGAAAGAGTATTTTCCTGTCTTAACAAGGCGCTCAACACTTGGATATCACTCTGTTAATACAGAGAAATAACACCTTGAGAAACCAATGTGTGGTCCTTCACCCCAAAATTGCAGTGGTAATTACCTTCCTGAGGTTCATTTGGGTAAAAATCACCCTTCATTAGATTTATGCTTTGTGATGTTGGAGCACTAAATTGGGGAGTTATCTTACTAATAAGTCACCTTGGGTATTAAGTGTGCATGCCCAATTGAGACTAGTGGTTCAGGAATAAAAGACAAAGGAGAGAAGGAAGTCTGTGAGTGTTAGATGATGATGCTGGCAAGATCGAGGAGCCACAGGATGGTTATGAATCCGCCATTTTCATCAGTAACAAGGTTAATAAATCATCTTAACAAGAATTCAGACATTGAGGTTCAACTGCATTATGCTTTGTGAAACTATGCTGTTTACTAGTTAGCTTCCTGGGGCTGGCATATCCAAGCCCCACAAATTGAATTACTTCAAATAATAGGAATATATTCTTTCTCAGTTCTGGAAGTCAGAAGTCTGAAATCAGAGTGTGGGCAGAGCTGTTCTCCTTCCAAAGTCTCTAGAGAGTTCTTGCTCGCCTCTTTCAGCATCTGGCAGCTCTGGACGTTCCTTGGTTTATGGCTACAAAATTCTCCTCTCTGGGGCTGGGGCTAGAGTTCAGTGATAGAACACTTGCCTAACATGTTCAAGATCATGGGTTCTAGCCGCGCGCGGTGGCATATTCCTGTAATCCCAGCACTTTGGGAGGCTGAGGCAGGAGAATCACAAGTTCAAAGCCAGCCTGAGCAACAGTGAGGCGCTAAGCAACTCAGTGAGACCCTGTCTCTACATAAAACACAAAATAGGGCTGGAGATATGGCTCAGTGGTCAAGTACCCCTGAGTTCAGTCCTCAGTACCAAAAAAAAAAAAAAAAAAAAAAAAGATCATGGGTTCAGTCCCCAGTACTGCAAAAACAAAAAATTTCAAATCTCTGCCACTATCTTCACATGACTTTTTTCTATGTCTTCTCCTCTTCAGTCTTTTATACACTCTGTCCCTGGATTTAGGGCCATCTAGCTAAACCTGGATGACCTCATCTGGAGATCTTTTCCTTCATTACATCTGCAAACATAATTTTCAAATGAAGTAACATTCTAGGGATTCAGGGGCTAGGATATGACATAACTATTGGGGGGCCACATTCAACCTACTTAAACTATTGATTCTAATTGTTGACTCCTTTTGATGCTAAATATCTTATTCTCTCAAAAGAGTGATGACAAGCCAGGTGCTGTGGTGCTAGCCTATAATCCCAGCACTTAGGGAGGCTGAGACAGGAGAATCACGAGTTCAAAGCCAGCCTCAGCAATGGCGAGACGCTAAGCAACTCAGTGAGACCCTGTCTCTACATAAAACACAAAATAGGGCTGGGGATGTGGCTCAGTGGTCGAGTGTCCCTGAGTTCAATCCCTGGTACCAAAAAAAAAAAAGACTCATGACAAATCACAGCAAAAGACTAGCTTTATCACTGAGTTTTATTAAAACAAAACTAGGGGAAATGCCTCACTTACCCATTTAGTTGGATCTCTGGTTCTTTGATATGTTTTTTGTTTTGTTTTCTCAATTTTTTTAACTTGTAGATGGACACAACTTTGTTTTTTTAATGTGGTGCTGGGGATTGAAACCAGTGCCTCACATGTGCTAGACAAGAGCTCTATCACTAAGTCACAACTTCAGTCCTCTTTCTGAGGTTTTTAGACTAAAGTAAGCCAAATTATGTAGTAACTAAAATTGGAGTCATGACAACCAAAAACTAATTTGAATGAAAAATTTTTGGTCTCTTTTCTTGATTCAATTTTTAGACCTTATTTATTTATTTATTTATGGTGCTGGCTATCGTTAGATAAGTACTCCACCACTGAGCTACACCCTAACCCTCTGTATGATATACCTAAATGTCTACCACACCCTGAGCAGTGAATCACATTTTCACTGATAATCAGGTTCCTCATGCTGAATATACCAGTTGGTCAGTTTCCCTCCCTATATCTGATCCTTCAACTGTCACTCAGGTACTGCTCGTGCTACTTTCCACATTTTAAGCCCTCTGGGTGTTTGGATCTCTAATCAATAATACTTTTGTTCATTCCTCTACACAGTGTTCATGCAATCACCAAAATGACAGAGTTGCTTAGAGCATTGACATCTGTATTCTAAAATCATGCCTAAATAATATCATTATTACTAAATGCATGTGTGATTAACTTTATAATGCTTCTAATCCATGGAGTCCTGTAGGAGCTACTCCTGCTTCAGACTTAGGTACCCCTTGTAGTGAATAGTCATTTCTAGTTTGGCTGACCAATATCTGAACCCTTCCCTATGTTTAAGTAATCCTCCACTTTGTGAAACAAAGGCGCCCCCTACAAAAGAATCTTAGTGGAGATCTTTAAAAGATTATTTTATAGGCTGTGGCAACATTTGAATAAATTTGTGTATGAGGCTCATCAAGTAATTTTTCTCTTTTTTTAAACAAATAATTTTTCTAAAGACTTAACTCTTGGGGCTGGGGTTGTGGCTCAGTGGTAGAGCGCTTGCCTTGCATGCACGGGGCACTGGGTTCGATCCTCAGCACCACATAAATAAATAAAATAAAGGCATTGTGTCCATCTACAACTAAAATTTTTTTTAATTTTAAAAAAAGACAGCTCTTCTAACAAAACTATTTTGTACAAGTTTTTTTAATTAATTAATTAATTAATTATTGTTACTGGGGATTTAACCCAGGGCTGCCCTACCAGAGAGGTACATCCTTAGCCCTTTTTATTTTTTATTTTTAAGACAAGATCTTGCTAAATTGTCCAGGATGGCCTGAAATTTGATTCTTTTGCTTTAGCTGCCCAAGCAGCTGGGATTACAGGTCTGTGCCACCGTGCCTGGTTTAAACTTAATTTTCAATGCAAATTATACAATGGCATGTTAATACTTCCTCTGATGGTTCCTGTAACTTGTTTGTGGAGGCTATACAGGAAACAAAAAGTGAGTTCATGATTTGTACATAATTCAAAAGGCCTGTTTAGCATTCTATGACAGTATTTTCAGTTATAAGGAGGAAATTCATTTTAAAATTGTTTTCCTTGTTAATAATTGGTGTGTCCAGGGCATCGGATGACAAGTGGTGTTTTTCATTGAGTGTGACATTTTTAAATTTCTATTTCTAATCCTATGGATATTCTCTGTGCAATGTTACAACTATTTTCGAAACCAGAGATAAACTCACTGCAGGATTCTAGTAACCCCTGAAATGCTTGTTGGCAGCGCTTTTATTTTGTAGTAATTTACTGACAAACTTTGCTGGGTGAGAACTGGCAGGCGTGAGAGGAGCTTCAAGTACCAACCTTAGGGACAGACGTACAGTTCCCCCCTCCTCAGTCCAGAGGCCGAAGCTGCCACCAAGAAGGATGCTTCCGCTGCCGCCGCCAGTACTTGCATCGATAATTTGGGCTCTGACGCTCCCAGCTCTGCCACCCCGACAGTCCCGCGGTTTACGCGTGCGCACTGGGCGCTAGGCAATTGCTGTGGAGCCCCAGTTGATGGCCGCAGGCGAGAAACCCCACCCTGATGCTGGGTTCTCTTTTTTCCTGCTGCTAAACGATCGCATTTTACCTACAAAACCCAAGTTCATAGATAAAGTTCTTCCGACTGCAACAGCAGCTGAGCATTAAACCAAGGGCGAGGGCCTTTCAGAAAGGAGGGTCCTCACCTGCGGGTGGCGGGGGGGGGGGGGGGGGGGGAGGGCTGGGATACTTCCTGTTTCCAGAAGTAGCAGGCCAGGTGGTTCTAGCGCCCCATCTCGCATTTTGCATCCGTGGTGTCAGCGGACAATACAACATTTATCCTAGCCTGTACCCTAGAAACACATTTAAAGCGGATTTTAAGTAAAACAAAAGGAATGAGGTCCTGGTGTCCTTAACGGTTTGGGGGCTTTTGCTATGCATTGGCTGAGTGCCCTTGAGCAAGTCGCTTAACCACTCTAGCTCTTGGTTTCCCCATTTGTAAAAGAATGCAGCATTGTGTCAATGTTAAGCTCCTGGTTTTCATCTTTGTGCTCTGGCTATGCAAGATGTTAAAGTTAGGGAAAGAGGGGTAAAGAGTTGATGCTTTTGTGGAAGTATAAAATTGTTTCAGCAGCAGATGATTTGGAAGGAAAGGCAGATTCACCCCCTCTCCCCCATTAGGATCTGGATGCACGTGCACTGACACATCCTGGCTTCTATTCAGGGTTTTGTTATGTGTGCTTGCTTTATTTATTTGTACTGGGAATGTAACCTAAGGGCGCTTTACCATTGAGCTATACAGCTTTTTTTAGGGTATGGCTAAATTGCTTAGGGCCTCACTAAATTACTGAGGCTGGCCTAGAATTTGCGATCCTCCGGTCTCAGCCTCGCGAGTCCCTGGGATTACAGGTGTCCGCCATTGCCCTGGCTACATTGCTTGATTTCGAATCCCTTGCCTTCCTGGGAAAAATGAGGATAGTGAGTAAGATTTGTAAGACAATTAAAAGGGCTCTCTGTTGTCCTTAGTAATTTGGGGGTCGGATACTGAGGATTGAACCCCTGGGCACCATACTTCAAATCTACACCCCCAGCTGTTTATTTCTTGAGACAATATTCGCTAGACTGCTGAGTCTGCAGAATTTGCAGTTCTCTGGCTTGAGCCTCCCGAATTGCTGGGAGTTCGGGTATGTTCCACTATGCCTGGCAAGGAAGTTCTTACCTTAGGAAAAATCCCATTTCTAACCACCAACTGGGAGAAGATTCTTATCACCCTATGCTCTGATCCCAGCCATCTTCAGCTAGACTGGTATCTCCACCTCGGCTGCACATTGAATCATTTAAGGTTGCTTTTAAAACTACAAATACGTCTATTTCCTGAAATTCTCATTTAAAAAAAGAAAGAAACTCTGATTTAATAGCTCTAGCTATGAGAAGACCAGATCCCACCTTTTTTAAAAATGTAGTTATATATTTATTCAACATATTAAGTTTTTTATCTTTATGGTGTATAACATGATATTTTGATATATGTGCATATCATGGAATGACTAATCAACCCAATTAACTTGCCTTACCTCATACCATTGTGTGTTAAGAACACTTAAAATCTGCTTTTTTGGCAATTTTCAAGTATACAATACATTGTTATTAACTCTAGTCACCATACTGTGAAATAGATCTCTTGAATTTAATCTTCCGATTTAATTGAAACTTTGTATCCTTTAACCAATATCTCCCAAATCCAAACCCATCTCCTAGCCCTGCTAATCTCCACTCTGCTTTCCTCCTATGAGTTTGACTTTTAATTAGATCATGTGATACCTGTCTTTCTGTGCCTGACTCATTTCAATTAACATAATATCCTCTGGTTCATCCATGTTGTTGCAAAAGATGAACTTTCCTTCTTTTTTAAGGCTGAATAGTATTTCATTGTGCAAATATACCACATTATGCATTCATACATTAATGGGCAATTAGGTTGATTTCATAACTTGGCTATTATGAACAGTGCCACAATTAACATGGCAGTATAATGAAACATATAGATTTCATTTCCTTTGAATATATATATATACACCCAATAGTGGGATTACTGGAAAATATGATAATTCTTTTTAATTTTTTGAGGAATTTTCAATGCTATTTTCCATAATGGCTATACTATCACTTTTTATGTTTAGTGCATTTGTAGTATTCATCAAACAAGCCATTGCTTAACTGACATTAAAATTGATATTATGAAGCATAATGCAGTCTTTCACAAAGTATACAGTCTCCCTATTGTATAATCTCCACTCAGATAAAATCATGATACAGAATATTCAATAATGTGTAAATTACCTCAGTGAAAATTAATATAGTTGTATATACTTTTATTTGTATATGTGCAAAAATGGTTTGTTTTTTAGGGTGTGTTTCATTTGTTTTGGATTGGATTATTTGTAATGATTTTTTTGATACTGGGGATTGGACCCAGGAGCATTTAACCACTGAGCCACATCCCCAGGTTTTTTTTATTTTTTATTTTGAGAGAGGGTCTTGCTAAATTGCTTAGAGCCTTGCTAAGTTGCTGAGGCTATCTTTGACTTGTGATTCTCCTGCCTCAGCCTCCTGAGCCACTAGGATTACAGGTGTGCGCCACCATGCCTAGCAGTTAAATAACTTTTTGTTGTTTTCTTCTGGTTTAGTTTTGGCAATTGAACCCAAGTCCTCTTGCATGTTAAGTACCTGCTTTACCACTGAGCTTTACCCTCAGCCTTTAATAACAGTGTTTTTTGTTGGGGGTGGGTATTGGGGATTGAACTCAGGGGCACTTAACCACTGAGCCACATCCCCAGCCCTATTTTGTGTTTTGTTTAGAGACAGGGTCTCACTGAGTTGCTTAGCACCTTGCTGTTGCTGAGGCTGGCTTTGAACTCAGGATCCTCCTGCCTCAGCCTCCTGAGCCACTGGGATTATAGGCGTGCACCACCACACTAGGCTAATAACAGTTTTTAATTGCACAGTTTGTTCACCCAACATATATCTCACCCATTTAAAGTGCACAATTCAGTGGTTTTCAGTTTGTTCAGAGTTGTCAGGAACCTAAAATTTTAATTTTTGAATTATAGATGAAAAAAATGTTGAAGAATTGATAATTTCCATTTGATAATGGTTAATTTTTTTTTTAGTATTTTTCTTTAGTTGTGTTATTTCAGACAAGCCTGCTAAAAAATGAAGGTAATTACCAGTGATAAACTTAACTTTAATGAAAAGAGTGTCATTAATGAAAAAACAAATGTTGGTTTTCTTCCAGTGCTCATTCATCTTCTCTGAAAGGACACAGAACACTTCAGAACAGTGATGATTAGATCCAAAATTTATATGCTCTGCTTTATATACTCTTTGATTAATCCATAAGAACCAATTACCATTGCTTACCTTTATTATTAGATTTCCCCAGCACCATTACACTCCTAACTAATGAAAATGCTAAGAAGAGTCTATTAACAGCATGCACAATATTGTTCCAGCTAACACTGAATGGTTAATTGTCTTCAAAATTGGAAGGCATGGTCTTATATATGGGACCTTGGCATGGGACCTTGACTGTATAGAGAATCCCCATAAAGCACCTACACATAGCACAAAGGAAATGCTGTTTTTAGTAGCCTGAAAGGAGGCATTCAATGTATTTAAATTACACAATTGAAATGGTAATACAAACAAATGGCTATTTTTGTAGTAGTAGTAGTGCTGGGGATTGAACCCAGAAGCACTTTGCCACTGAGCTATGTCCCAGTGGTTTTTATTTTTATTTATGTTTTTATTTTGAGACAGGGTCTTGCTAAGTTTCTGAAGCCCTCACTAAGTTGCTGGGGCTGGCATCAAACTTGCAATCCTCCTGCCTCAGTCTCCTGAGACACTGGGATTACAGGTGTGTGCACCCATCTCTTGGTTGAACACCTATAACTTTACCCTTTTTCTTCCCACTCAAGACAGTATATTGGAAAGCAAGTAAGAGTGATATTATTATATGATGATTCCAAAGTTGATCTGTTTTGGTTTTTTGTGTTTGTTTTTACACTCTGGGGATTGAACCCAGGGGTGCTTTACCACTGAGCTACATCCTCAACCCTTTTCCCTTTTTATTTTTCATTTTGAGACAGGGTCTTACTAAATTGCCCAGGCTGGATTCAAACTTGCAATCCTCCTGCCTCAGCCTTATGAGTAGCTGGGATTACAGGTGTGTGCCTTCACACCCAGCCTCTCTGATTATTTTTAAAATAATTCAAACTGGGTATATTCTTGGGGGAGGGGGGAAGAAACCCAAAAATCTTTTCCTGATAGATCTGCAGAAAGACCATCTATTTCTTTCTTCCAGGACATTCATTTATTTATTCACTCATTCATTCATCTATTTGTTATTCTTTTATGTATTCCATATACATTTAATGAGAATGTATTGTGCTACACGCTAAGGACACACAGATAACAAAGACCAAAAATTCTCAGCTGCCAACAAGCTAGTATCTACTGAAGGAAGTTAGATATATCAACAACCACAACCACAACAAAAAAATTAAGATGTAAGTATAGTGATGGATATAGATGCTCCCTCTAATAGATGGACAGATAACCAGCAGAGGGCTGATAACAATGCTCTGTAGAGATATAAGAGAACATAAGCGTCTCTAACTCTGGAGGAGAGAACAGTGGCTAGGGAAGCTGGATCTGGATTAATTAGAACACTCTGACAGAGGGAGAGGGAGGGCTGTCCTTCCAGTCAGCTCTATAGTGGACCTCTGTAGCCAGCATGCAGGTCTGGAGGGGATAACTTACACCCTGGTGTCATGAAAAAACACAAAGTTGACAATTCTGGCAAAATAAGGGATGTAAACCAGATTTTTTTTACAAGGAGTGAAGCCAAGCAGAGACATGGGAAGACTACTGAGGTCAGTGCCAGAGTTTTAAGGATTAGAGTCCCCTCCTCCAAGCCCTCTCTTCCTTGCCACCTCTCATTCACTTATAAACATTTCCACCTTGCTCCTTCACCTCCCAGAGCAGTCTGCTTAAACTTCATTAGATTTGGTGGGGGGGGGGGGGGTACTGGGGATTGAACTCAGGAGCACTCGACCACTGAGCCACATCCCCAGCCCTATTTTGTGTTTTATGTAGAGACAGGGTCTCACTGAGTTGCTTAGCACCTCGCCGTTGC
>PVHX01032255.1:0-14134 GCA_004024805.1 Geosciurus inauris | reverse complement strand
CTATAACTAGGGATCATTGGTCTTGTTTACAGATAGAGAGACAGAGGCTTGGAGAAGTTAAGTAACTCATCTAAGGTCACATTAGGAAGTGACAGAATCCACATCCAAAGTCAAGTTCTAATGATTCCAAGGCCTGTGGCTTATCTTAAATCAGCATTCCATGCTCACTTGAAATACTATTTTAAAAAGCAGAGAAAGGTACCTGAAAATTTATTTCCACAAATGCAGACTTCATAATTAGTGCTAAAGTCTCAAAATATATTATCATTTCCCCTTCCAAAACAAATTTATATATGGAAAAAAATCACTTGTAGCCCTCTAAAACACTGACTGGTATCAATTTACTAGTTGTTTTTCATTCATATATTTGAACACTTTTTAAAAATTTAAATAGTATACTTACATTTCCATACCTTTATTTTAAACATCAATTCCTAAACTTCATGAGCTTATATTTTGTTGAGGGTGGTACCAGGGATTGAACTCAGGGGCACTGAACCACTGAGCAACATCCCCAGTCCTCTTTTGTATTTTATTTAGACACAGGGTCTCACTGAGTTGCTTAGGCCCTTGCTAGATTGTGGAGGCTGACTTTGAACTCATGATCCTCCTGCCTCAGCCTCCCTAGTCACTGGGATTATAGGCATGTACCACCACATCCACGTACATGAGCTGCTGGTACAACATATACAATTTGCCCACAAAGAACAGCATTTGAAATAAAAACTGATATAAACATTTAAGAATTGTGTGCTAGTCACCTCTGTGGGTTAAGACATGAATCCCAGTTGACCCTTCCTTAATATTTCTGCTTCTGATCATTTGCATGGTTATACACACCATCAGCAATGTCCTTCATGCAGCTGCCTTGTCTCACTTGCCAATATCCTTGTAGCAAAAGGAACTTCTAACGTGGAATACGCTATTTTCACCTCTTTTCTTTCTCTTTTATATTTACTTCTCACTACTGACACTTAAAATAGCTAGCCTCTATTGCACCACCAGAGTACAGATTTCCACAATTTTATCCCAATGTTTAAAAGAACTTCAAGCATATTTACCTGTCTAAGAAGTGAATTATGTTGGGATTCTTCAATTCTTTCATCACCAGGAGTTCATTCAGGATCAGTTCCTTCTGTGGGTGCTTCTGCAAATTAATCTGCTTAATAGCAACCTATGATGGAAACAGAATTGAAAAAAAAATCAATGTTTTCATAATTCTCTTAGAAAGGAACAAATACCAACCAGTTACTAATTTATAGCAACCCATGATATTACATAGTGAGATTGTAACTGACAAATAATTAGTACTTTCACTAGCACACTGACTATGCACAGTGTTTTTTACCACCTGGACTCTAAATATGTTCACATTTATCTTCAAGTTGATTAACAAACCTAAGCTCTGTGCAGTGCCAGGAATTAAGCCTCTTTTCATTCCAACCTAGAAAAATATTTGTTAAATATTTGCTTATTTATGACATAATTCCTTCTTTGTTTCCCCTAATGTGAGAATGGTTATGAAAACATATAGATTAATTCTTACAGCATATCCAACTTAAACAATATATTCCTATGGATTATGTTTAGGTTTATCAAGTTTCCTCCTAAACAAAAAGCTAATATAACACCTAGAAGTGTGAAAAAGTTGCTACCTTTTGTCCCAGAGTCATATCAAAAGCAGAAAAAACGGTACCAGAACACCTAGTGGGGAAAAGACACAATCAGCATTAAGATCTGTAAATCTCTGCCATCTATAATATCCAAAGACTTTACACTGCTCACAATTGAAAAAGGATGAAAGAACACTTAAGTTTTAGCATCTTAAAAACAAAATAAGAAAGGGAATGGAGGAGGCAATCTTTGTAGCCAAAAATGTACTTGTAATATTTGAGACCTGAGAAAATATAGGGAAAATATATAAAGAAAAGCATAAATAATATATGCTCTCATGGATACAGTTCCTGTTCAGGAAACAAAGAACTGCAAGTAAACTTGAAGATTCCAGGTATACCCTGTCCTATGGCATTCTCCCTCCACCCAAGGGTGACCAGTGTTGGGTGTCTATCCTGCATTTGCTGTGCCTCGTTTTCATGCACTTTTCTACACTTTTTATCTACGAAGTATCTGTTTATGTATTTCTCTACAATTTGCTATTCAAAACTCATCTGGCTGGGCATGGTGACACAGACCAGTAAAACAGCTAGGGATGAAGCTCAGTGGTAAAGTGCCTCTGTGTTCAAGCGCCTGTACCAAAAATAAATCATAAATAAATAAATAAATAGATAAATTGACCTGGATTTCTGATACCTATCCATATACACAGGTATTATTCTTATTCAGTCATTATCAATTATTCAATACATTACATCTATTATCATATTCAAAATACTAAGGTGACTTTCCAATTGTTGTTATTAAAAGCACTGCTGATAAAAATAAATTCATAAAGAAGTTTCCAAAAATTCTCATTCAAAATTCTACTAATTCTTTCTATATGCATAGAACATTTTCTAGATACTAATAACATTAAAAATTCACCATGTTCATTTGCTCTCAAACAATAGAGAAAAGAGCTTCGTATAGCTTAAAAACAAATTACTGAACAAAACCAGAGTGGCAGACTCAAAATCAATACTCAATGATATGATTCAGAAATATTTTATGTATGTATTTATTTTTCACTACTGGATATGGAACCCAGGGTCAACATACCATTGAGCTAACTCACCAGTCATTTTATCTTAGGATCTAACTAAGTTGCTGAGGCTGGCTGAAAATTTGCAATCCTCCTAACAGCCTCCTGACTTGCTGGGATTCTAGGTGTGCACCACCATGCCCAGATAAACGCACGGGTTTTTGCTTTGCTTTTGTTTCTGCAACGCCAGGGATGGAACTCAGGACCTCATGAATCCTAGGCAAGGGCTCTACACTGAACTACGTAC
This sequence comes from Geosciurus inauris, assembly GCA_004024805.1. Classification (NCBI taxonomy): domain Eukaryota; kingdom Metazoa; phylum Chordata; class Mammalia; order Rodentia; family Sciuridae; genus Geosciurus; species Geosciurus inauris. The sequence continues at coordinate 11,189 of PVHX01032255.1, read as the reverse complement.
CCAGCCCCGAATCAATGTTTTTATGGCCTATAATCCTGAAATAAAATTGTCTTTTAAAATATGTCATGGCGGCAAGTGGTGAGGTGTGACGCCGGCTTTGCCTCTCCATCCTCCCAGGCCACCGCTTCCGATGCACAGGTCAGCCCTGCGACCGCGGCGGAGCAGAGCAGGGAAGGCATAATGTACTGTGGCCGAGGACATGAAGTAATCAATCCTCTGTTGCTATAAATATGGGGTGGGGACTGATGAGGGAAGCATGGACCTAATGAACGGCCAGGCAAGCAATGTTAATATCGCAGCTACTGCTTCTGAGGGTCAGATAACGCTAATGGATGTCCCAGTATTTAAAGCTGCTCAACCAGATGAGCTTTCAAGTTGTGGATGGAATAAGAAGGAAAAATATAGTTCTCTGCACCAAATGCAGTTGCCTTCACAAGAAGAGTTGATCACTTAAGCTTTTGGGTTGTGAGAGAGATTCTTCATGCTCAAACATTAAAAATTAGAGCAGAAGTTTTGAGCCACTATATTAAAACTGCCAAGAAACTGTATGAGCTGAATGACCTTCATACACTCATGGCAGTGGTTTCTAGCTTAGAGAGTGCCCCAATTTTCAGATTGACAAAAACATGGGCGTTATTAAGTCGAAAAGACAAAACTGCCTTTGAAAAATTAGAATATGTAATGAGTAAAGAAGATAACTGCAAGAGACTCAGAGACTATATGAGTAGTTTAAAGATGACACCTTCCATTCCCTATTTAGGTATCTATTTTTCAGATTTAACATACATTGATTCAGCATACTCATCGACTGGCAGCATTCTAGAAAATGAGCAAAGATCAAATTTAATGATTAACATCCTTCGACTAATTTCTGATTTACAGCAGTCCTGTGAATATGATATTCCCATGTTGCCTCGTGTCCAGAAACACCTGAACTCTGCTCAATATATAGAGGAACTACAAAAGTTTGTGCAGGATGATGATTACAAGCTCTCATTGAAGGGAGAACCAGGGACACGTACGCCACGTTCTGCTGCTTCCAGGGAAGACCTAGTAGGTCCTGAGGTAGGAGCATCACCCCAGAGTGGAAGAAAATGTGTAGCTCTGAAGGAGCCTTGCTGCCACAGACACCGCTTCCCCTGGAACCTGATTCCACACAGACACAGCAAGTGTCACAGCTTGGGTTATAATTTCATTCATAAAATGAACACAGCAGAATTGAAGACTGCAACGTTCCCAAATGCAGGGCCAAGATATCTGTTAGATGATAGCGTCATGGAGCCCCATGCACCCTCTCGAGGCCAAGCTGAAAGTTCTTCTCTTTCTAGTGGAATATCAATAGGTAGTAGTGATGGTTCTGAACTAAGTGAAGAGACCTCATGGCCTGCTTTTGAAAGTTCTGCAGAGTCAGAAGATTTGGCAGTACATTTGTATCCAGGAGCTGTTACTATTCAAGGTGTGCTCAGGAGAAAATCTTGGTTCAAAGAAGGCAAAAAGCCTACAGTAGCATCTTGGACAAAATATTGAGCAGCCTTGTGTGGAACACAACTTTTTTACTATGCTGCCAAATCTCTGAGGCTACAGAAGGAAAACATTTCACATCAACATCAAATAAGACCGTCTCTGTGGTGGGAAGGATGGTGATGATGGCTGATGACCCAGAACATCCGGACCTCTTCCTGCTGACAGACTCTGAGAAAGGGAATTCATACAAGTTTCAAGCTGGCAGTAGAATGAATGCAATGCTGTGGTTTGAGCATTTGAGTGCAGCCTGCCAAGGTAACAAACGACAGGTTCCTACAAACTTGATGCCTTTTGAATAAAAGCCTGAGGAGAAAGAGGTGAAGCTCTGCTCCTGGTTGAGAACAGGGGCCTGAAGGAAGATGCCCACGGCAAACCATCCTGTGCCAGGAAGAGCCCACAGGCTCCATCCCAGCCTTTGGAATTCTGAACCAAAAAGCACTCATTTCAGGGAATAAAGTGAGATATTCCCAGAGAGCAAATTGGAATTGCAAAACAAACTGCCATGAACCATGCTTCTTACCTCTGAACTGAACTGTGGAAACCACTGCCTTAAAAGAATGAAAGGAAAACCAACATGAAACACCAAGTAGTGTGTGTGAATCTTCTGGCGGTGCCGTGCGTGGAATAGATCATAGCTAATTTCCATTTCTTTTAACTTTGTACTAATTTTAGAGGGGAGAATCGCCTTTTTTTAGATACACTTTGCAAAGGAAAAACACATTTCCTATGGATTGTATCAGGAGCTGGTTTTGAACTGTGGTGAACAGGTACTTTAGCAAGGATTTTACCAGCAGCTCACCTGCAAGGTCTGTTCTGCCTCCAGTTGTCCATATCCTCATTGGTTTTCTCTCACAGCAAGAATGTAGGATTAGAAATGTTGATAATGTAAGTCGTTGGGGTTTCTTTGGGATGGGGGAGGAAGGGTTTGATTTGGTTGAGGGGAGATCTTTTTGAACACTAAACTTCTGAATTGAGTACTGTTTGGGGAACAATATTTCCTTCCGGAGGCACAAAGGCCGAGTGTTCATATATCAGTTTTGAAAATGGGTTCTAGAAAACACGGTTGTTTCTAACTGGGGTTCAGGTTTAGCTTTCTGTATGAATTCATTGTTGAACTATTGATCTGCTTAGTAGAACTGTAATCTCAATCTAAACTTTCCTGAGATTTTACAATGACTAAACTTGTTTTTCAAGTCCACTGGATTATCCCTCTCCCAGTCACAGGGAGTCATCAAGGGTGATAATATTGATATTTTGCCAGGATATTTTCTTTTGCAGTGTTTAATGTGCATAACGCCAGAGTTAGTTTTTTTATTTTTTATTTTGGTTTTGTTCAGTATGATATTCAAGATCATCTTTGTTTAAAAGATTCCTCATAAATATGTATATATTTTATCACAAGACAGTAATTTTAAAAGGGATAAAAACAAAAGTTTGAGGCGAGGCTCTAGGAATTTTAAGTATCAAACTCTCCTTCCTTTTATGACTTACCATAAACATACCAAAACTTTTTTCCAAAAACTTAACTATATGTCCTTGACATGAATCCATATTGTCAGTACTTAAGCAAGCAGTTTTGAGAGAGTTCTTCTATGCAACAATGCATTCACTTTCTAAAATAAATGTCAAACTTAGAAGTTAAAAGGTGTGATACCTTAGAATTTTAACCAAAAAATTGCACTTGAACAAAACTGTCACATGTTACAAACTCATGAGACATCATAAATGTTAGCAGTGGTCCAGAATAAGAAATGTTTTTTGACTGATACCTCCTAATAGACTTATTACTTTGGGCCTCCTGTAAAATTTCTCACATTTATATTTTTAGAGAACTGTGTAAATTTTATTCTAAGTTTCACCCTCAAGTCCATTAAAAAAAACCAAAATATTGTGTATCCAAATAATTATCTTAAAATGTATCAAAAGGAGGGTAAAAACTTTTTCTGAGTGTTAAAAAAATAAAATAAAATAGGACATGGGCAAGTTTTGCATCTAATAATCCCTTACCATCTATGACAAATAACATTCAAGAAGAAACAATGATGTAAATGGATTGCTAACCAGGAGGGTTTTCAACAATTGCATTATGTAGTTACAAGAATCCCCTAAGGTACCACTCATAGAACACAGTGAGTGCTCAATGTCCAGGGGAAACAGAGAGATCATGTGGACTATCCAGTAAGTAGTGAATATTAGGACAATACAATCACAAACACTTACCCTTGTCCAATTTTTCGGTATCCTGTATATTTTGTACTAGGGTCTTCTTTGCTCACAATCGTTCCTATTTTAATCAAAAACAACATTGAAAGTTCAGTCAAGCATTTTAAACACAAATTCACTCTGCTATCATTATTCCTTTCATATCTCTACTTATTTTAAAACACTGATTGTCAAACAAGAATTTGTTTCAACGATAATTGGTTCCAAATACAACACTGAAGAAACGTAGTAAAAGCACAAAGGTATCTGAAACAAGAAGACACAGACTCGCCATTAGGTTAGGACTCCTAACTAATCACTTTCTCAAACATCATGGCCTTTCAGAACACCCAATTGTTCTAGTCTGCCTGAGACCGAAGGGCATTCTCAGGATGCACACTTTTCCAAATGGCAATTCCAGCAGGGTATGGTGGCACATGCCTGTAATCCCAGTTATTCAGGAGCTGAGGCAAAAGGATCATAAGCTCCGGACCACTCCTGGAAACTCAGTGAGACCCTGTCTCAAAACACAAAATAAAAAGGGCTGGGGTGTAAGCTCAGTGGTGATGCACCACTGGGTCAATCCCCAGAACCAAAAATAAACAAAAACTTGACACTTCATGGGGAATTCCTCTCTCTGCTTTCTTCTCCACTGCATGCATTACACATTAGTGAGAAGTTATGAAACGACTATCAGTGATAAGAAAGGAACGATAGCCCAATGAATAGCCCTAACTGACTTTTCTGACTATTCCAGTGTATCTTCTTTCAACATACTTAGGAAACCACCTACGACTCTACAGATTACCCTAATATGAACTAATCATAGATCTATTTCACAAATGTTTGATGTTCAATGTCAAAAAATGGTACAATTAGGTTGGATATAAAATCATAATATAAATTCTCATAATTTATTTATTTTCATATTTATTGATATATTTATTCATTTTATGTTGATTTTTTAATACATCATATAAATTCTTATGACCAGTAAGTCAAACATAAGAAAATCATGTGAAAATTTCTCTTACTCAAGATAAAAGAAGACAGGACCTTATCAAGGAAACTCACACAAATAATCCTATGTAGGTATTCAATCTCAAGTTAGCTACTAAAGTTCAAGCAAAAAAGCTAAGGGCATAAAGATAGGAGATGTGATAACTACAAGTCACAAATGAGTAGTCACAACACCTGTTTTAGTGTATATTTTGAAACCAGCAGTCCTCCTAAGATAAGGACTATTATATAGAAATATCTATAGGATACCACAGTCAAAGTAGTTTTATATTGAAAAGTACTGAGGAATCAAGAACAAATAATTGTTGAATATGTAAGTGCAATCTATCCATAAAGTATTTCTCTTTAAGCCTTCTAAGTCACATTGTTCTTTAAAACTAGAGTTACTGGATCCTTGTGATTAGACATCATTATTACCCTTTTCCTGGAACTGTTTACATTATTTAGAATGCTTGATTCAGGCCACTGAGAGTAAATGAATGAAAAGAGACAAGGAAAACGTGTTTTTCCTTGAAATATATTTTATGATGACGTTTCTATTCTGAAAAGCTATAGGTTTGGACAAGTATGTACAACCTCCTTTGATAAAGTTTCCAAATATGTCCATGTTCACATCCTTAGATTTGGCTTCTAGGAAAGAAGTATTGCTCCCAAAGGGAGTGACTTCACTATCCATACATATATGCTTCAAATGCAGTGACAAACAAAAGGAATCTTATTTTGACTTTGCTGTTTTTGGGTGGTACTGGGGTTGACTCCAGGGGTGCTTTACCCCTAAGCTCTATTCCCAGCCCTTTTATATTTTATTTTGAGACAAGGTCTCACTATGTTACCCAGACAAACCTTGAACTTGAAATCTTGTCTGTCTCCTAAATTGCTGGGATTATAAGCATGTGCCACCATGCCCAGCTCACTCCATTTTAACTGAAACAATTACTAGCATAAGAAATTGGGAATAATTAATAAAAAAGCTACATATTTCAATCCAATGGTTTTGTTTGTTCGTTTGTTTTCTGCAGTGCTGTGGGCAAACCCAGGGCCTTGCACATTGCAGGCAAGTGCTCTACTAATGAGCTATATCCCCAGACTTGGCTGAAATATTTTAAGAAATGTGAAATGTAGGTGACATACTCAATTTCTTCATAATCTCTTCATATGTCATTTTTGTCTCCTTTTCCTCTTTGTGTGAACACTCAGCACCACTGTCAACATTTGGATCACCAACAGGTGCAGGAATAGGGTCAGCCAAGGACCATGTGGAAACCTGCAGAGAGAGACTTCATTACTGAGATTGGAAAAACAAATATTTTCAGATATTCTTACTGGTACACTATTCAGTTCTTTAATTTTTAACCAAAACTAAGTTATTTCTCTTATTGTTCTAAAGAATGCAATAGTTCAGGACTTACAAAAAACATGTATTGAAAAAAAGGTGAGGGGTTGAGGTTGTGGCTCAGAAGCAGAGCGCTTGCCTCTCACATATGAGGCACTACAGTACCTAAAAATAAATAAAACAAAATTCTCTGCATCACATAAAAATAAATAACAATAAAATAAAAAGGTATCCATCTATAACTTTAAAATTTTTTTCTAAATGATGACATTTTTTTTTTTGCCATAGCATGAATGTATTTAAAAGTGTAAGTAGCAGCCAGGAGCAGTGGTGCATGCCTCTAATCCTAGCGATTTGAGAGGCTGAGATGGGAGGATTCTAAGTTCAAAGCCAGCCTTAGCAACTTAATGAGGCCCTAATCCACTTAGCAAGATCCTGTCTCAAAATTAAAAATAAAAAAGGAGATGGGAATGTGGCTCCATGGCTAAGTGCCCCTAAATTCAACCCAGGGAGCAAAAAAAAAAAAAGGTATAACTAACAAAATAGCAAGTCCATGAATAAATTTTATATGTTCTCCACTCTAAAATACTATAACAGGGGCTAGGGGGGTGGCTCAGTGATAGAGTGCTTGCCTAGCATGTGTGAGGTTGATACTCAGCGCCACAGAAAAAATAAATAAATAAATAAAATAAAAGTATTGTGTCCATCTACAACTAAGAATATATTTTCAACTTAAAAAATAAAATAGTAAAACAATATAGTAGAAAAGCACACTTTAAAAATAATGCTTTTAATAAAATACAAAAGACTCGAAAACCAGTGAGGTAATACAACCTAGCGAAGTTAGTGTTCTGTTTTCTTTCTTGGTACTGGGGATTGAACTCAGGGGCACTCGAACACTGAGACACATCCCCAGCCCTATTTTATGTTTTATGTAGAGACAGGTTCTCACTGAGTTCCTTAGCGCCTCCCTATTGCTGAGGCTGGCTTTGAACTCACAATCCTCCTGTCTCAGCCTCCAAAAGTGCAGGGATTATAGGAGTGCGCTACCGTGCCAGCAGTATTCTAACCTTTAAAGAAGCCATTACATTTTCATTTTTCAAAAAAGGAGTTTTTGATGAGTACTCCTGAGGTGAAAATCTTACTTTATTCTTAAATTAGTTTTCTCATACTAAAACATTTTAAATTTGAAGACTTTTAAAAATCATCACTGAAAGTCAAACACAAACAGCTGTTTTTAGAAACACACATGCACAGGTGAGCACACCAGGTCCTTAGCCAATCACTCACTGATTTTGTATGACGTGGTCCTGGGGCACTGGCAGGAGGTGTGGCCTCTTCATCACCATCATCTTCCTCTATTATTACTGCTAATGTTTCTGACCCCTTGGTATGCAGCTGCATTCATCACAGGAGCAAAGGAAGACAAGCCAGTAAAATTCAAAGGTGAAAATGTGACCACCTTTTTTTAAACATACTTTAAGCAGTTCATTTTTCAGTAGCTAAAGTTTAAATGATGAAACCTCACTGGTTCCAATAGAATCCATTAAAAAGGAAAGGCAATTTTATGAAATGTGGAAAAGTAAATATATGAAATAAATGTATATGATAAACATTCCTGAGTGCTATTTAGAAATATATTAAATAGTTCTTTACCTCTGATGGCTGAATTTATTTTAGAATGCAAAATAAAAACAGATTCGTTTTTGGTAACCTTAATTAGAACAAGAACTATAAGAAATAAATTCGTAACTTACTGCTGGTGTTCCAGAAGAGAAGACATCCTTCCCTGAATGTGAAAGAGAAAACACTGTCAACATTTTAGAAAAGAAAACTTTGGTAGGACAAAAAGAAAAATAATAGAAAAGAGGAACCAGTGAAAGTTCTTAAACTGATTGCATTTGAAGTAGGAAGAAAGCCAATCCCAGAAAACCAAAAGCCTAAAGTTCTCTGTGCTAAGTGGATGCCCACCCATAATGGGCAGGGGGAGGGGTGTCACCTGGAGAATGGAAAAGCTTTGACTGTGAAAAGTCGCATTCAGTGCGACTCTGCATCTTCTACATGGTGCACAACCAGAGAAACAATGAGTTGTGCTCCAGTTGTGTCGGAGCATTCCATCACATACATCAAGTAGAACAAATGTTTTTTGTTTTTTGGTTTTTTTGTGCTGGAGATTGAACTCAGGGGCACTCGACCACTAAGCCACCTCCCAAGCCTTATTTTGTGTTTTACATAGGGACAGGGTCTCACTGAGTTACTTAGCACCTCGCCATTGCTGAGGCTGACTTTGAACTCGTGATTCTCCTGTCTCAGCCTCCCAAAGTGCTGGGACTACAGGCTTCAGCACTGCACCTGGCTTAATTAAAACAAATTTTTCAAAAAAATGTTTTTAAACTAAAAGAAGCACAAAATGAAATGGAGGCGCGTCCCAGTGGCACACGCATATAATCCCAGTGGTTCTGGAGGCAGAGACAGAGGGATTGCGAGTTCAAACCCAGCCTCAGCAATTTAGCAAGTCGCTAAGCAACTCAGTGAGACCCTGTCTCGAAATAGAATAAAATAGAGCTGGGGATGTGGTTCAGGGGTCGAGTGCTCCTGAGTTCAATCCCCAGTACCCCGCGCCCCCAAAAATATGTACCTGTCAAATTGTATTAAAATAAAATATTCCTTGTATAAGATACTTTCTCAGAGAGTTGTCTAACAAAGAACAAGGGGATATAAAGCCACCAAAAATGTCAAACTGTGAAAAGCTCTATTTTCTGAAAACTTTTTAGTTATAGATAGACACAATATCCTTATTTTGTTTATTTATGTGGTGCTGAGACTGCAACCCAGTGCCTCACAGGTGTGAGGCAAGCGCTCTTCCACTGAGACACAACCCAGCCCTGAGAAGCACTATTTGTGACATAAGTTTTGTTTCTTTTTAAAATGCAACTTACTAGTTCACACAAAAGTTGTAGGTAAAACTTGGCCCTTTTCCGAAGGATACCATATTAAATTCAAACAAGTCAAGATCAGTATTACTAGCAAACAAGTCTACTTCTTTGACCATAGCCTTTATTTCTGTGATGAGGTAAATACATTAAATACAATTAATTCGAACCACATATGATTTTAGCTTAATATATTATTTTCAAAACTAGATATAGGACTTTAGAGACAGAGAAACATATTAGGTAAAAATAACACCCTAGGGGATGTAATTGGCAAAATCTACACTGAAGTAAACAGGATGCGTGATCTTGCATCTTTTAAGTACAAAGCAAGGAAGAGAAAGCAGAAGAACCAGTGTGGAGAAGCGGGGTCTACACCTCAAAAGACAATCCAGAGACTTGATTCTGATGCTGATTGAAACAAACTATTTTTAAAAATCCATTATATTCCAGTTCTTACCCATTGATATTCTAATTCTCAGGTATAAATCCTTTTAGTTTTCCTGTTTATTTCTATGTATTTACAAGTAATTTTTGAATAGAAAAACACTTTGTACTTCAAGGTCTGTGCATTTATAGAGCTTGCCAGTGGCAATAAACATATCTCTAGCATAAACATGTCTATAAACCCATGCCTTTTCCTTCTAAACTGAAAATCATTTAAAGCAGCGAGGAGGAAAACACCCCAAGTAAGTGTAACAACATGTAACAAGTAGAAATCCCATTATCACCTTTAATTATAATGCATAAAAGGTATGGAAAAAATTTACAACATCCAATTCCATTTCTAACAAAACGATGAGATCAATGTAATCCTCAGACTCTAAATGATGTTCAAGAGCCACCCGGACAGTTTACAAAAAGCAAAATCTCTGTCGGAGAGAGTTGAAACAAGAAATAGAGCTTAGTCTTCTATTTTTCCAGAAGTAATCTTTGGATGGAGCAGTGCTTCCCAACTTCCCATGTGATTCAGTCTTTTACCACTGTCTGATGTCTTACCAGGAGGAGTCACACTTAGATTTTTCTGCTTTACTGTGTTGGAGTTATCATAGGACCTGAAGACATCTGGCACAGCTTGAGGAGTGTCCTTTTGCTCTAGTTTGGTGACATTGGAGGTTTTTACCAAGTGAACACCCTGCTCGGGCATGCCCTAACAAAGAGAAATTCACAAATAAGTTTTGGTTGGAATTGCTCTAATAAAATCAATTTTCAGAGATAAATATCAAAATAAATAAAACAAACCAATACACATAATTTTGGATTTGACTAAATTCTAACTGGTCTCGTTTTCTACAGGTCGACTTTCTATATCTATTTTGCAAATGAACAGGAAAAATCAAAACAGAGTCCTGGGAATGGAGTGCTAGTTTCATTTGGGGAGAGGGATAGAAGAGTACAACCTGGATTTTCTTCTCCGAATCACCCACCAGAGTAGCTCCTAATTTAAAAGGCTTAAGCCAAGAGTAAAAGTCAGGGTAGAGCAAACCGGAAAAAAGATGCTTGCTTATGTCTGGTACTGGTCTAGGCTGTAGACAAATACAAAACAGGAAGGCAGTCCCATTTCAACTTCATCTCTTCAGGAAATAAAAATTTAGGGCTTCTAAACTAGGAACCAAACTTACATAGTGTTTAACGTTTGATATATACATATATTTGGGGGTTGGGGGTGGGGGTGGAGGAGGTTCCAGGGATTGAACTCAGAAGCACTCAACCACTGAGCTACATCCCCAGCCTTTTTTTGTATTTTATTTGAGACAGAGTTTCACTGAGTTGCTTAGCACCTGGCTGTTGCTAAGGCTGGCTTTGAACTCACAATCCTCCTGGCCTCACCCTCCCAAGCTGCTGGGATTACAGGCCTGTGCCACCTTGCCTGGCCACTTTCATATCTTAAGTTATCTAAGCATAACCTTGTGTCTACATGGGAACACAATGGCCTAAAGAAAGATAATGAATCCCACTGGAGTAACTGCTTTTAAACAACAGATTTTATAGAAAAAGTGCATCTAACAACAAACAAATTAAGCTTTAGGTCCCACCACCTTGATGGAAGCTCCTCAAATAACAAAGCAGGCTCCTCTACCAATGGCACACCAGATAGCCAGACATGGCTGCACAGCCTGTCATCTCACTGACTAGGGCTGAGGCAGGAGGGCCAGCCCCACAATTTAGTAAGACTC